>JACXGI010000398.1:76205-143258 GCA_016801175.1 Esox masquinongy
TTACATATAGGTCGATTCCGTCATGATACTTTTCATCGTCTGAATGTTCAGACCCATTTTCATCGTCTGAATGTTCAGACCCATTTTCACTATCCTCGCTCTCCATATTCATTTATTCCACTTCTTTCGCCGTTTGGCCATTTCATTTTTCTCAAAACAATTGCTTGTTGCAACTGAATGCGTCTTCAATGCAATCCAGGTGCATAAAGACTATATTGGGAGCATGTTAAGTGCGACACGCGCCTCTCCCCTTGGCGCGCGCGCTCGCTCTTTCTCTTTTGAGGAGGGGGTTGACATGGATAGACTTCGCATTGGATTGGTTTATGTATTGTAGACTTCTAAACAACAGAAAAATATCAAGTATAATTAGTTAGAGCTGCTGCTGAAATCCTGAAGGACTATAGGTGATCAATATTTGTGATCACGATTGCGGGGCTTCTGGTTTACAAAAGTATACAAACGAGACGTTGTTATTTGCAGCGGAATGTCATTGTTCCCGTAGAAAAGAAATGAAGCCTCTAACTTCTACAGTTCTGGAGCAATAAATAAAAATGTGTGACCTGGGCACGCGCGTCAAATAGAGGTTTTGTGATATTTTTAGAGGGTTCAGAATTGCTGAAAAACCATTGTGCCAGACTTAATGGGTCCCAATTGCAAATATGTTCCTTGGGATGAGATGGACTTATATACCTCTTTTCAAGATTTTATTTTAAACATGGTGAGCGTGGTGAGCTTGCAAATGTGAGAAACCTCAATAGCTCCACCGTGTGGTTGATAAACAAATCTTTGCAGTCATTATTGTCGTATCATCTTTGTTAACATATGCACCAAGTAGAATTATTATACCATTTTCCTTGTAGATCTATATATGTACAAAACCACACCCCTGCATATGTTCTTCTGTCAATGGCGGCCATGTTTTTTGACACACTGACCTGGCTGATTTAACTTTTGAAGACCATGGTTCCTAGATGCCAAATATCAAAGTACATGAAGATCGGACATTTGGTGTCAGAGGAGATAATTTTTTAGTGTTTTTCACACATTCAAAATGGCCGCCTAACCATTAAAGCGAATTTAATGAGTCCCAATGGCAAATATGTTCCTTATGAGGAGATGGATTATCTACTTCTTTTCAATGCTGTATCTCAAACAGGGTGAGTATGGTGACCTTGCAAATGTGAAAAACCTCAATAGCGCCACTGTGTGGTTGATAAAAAAAATCCATGCAGTCGTTTTTTCCGTATGGTCCTTGTCAACATACCTACCAAGTAGAATTATTATACCATTATCCTTGTAGGAGATGTCTACGTATGTGCAAAACCACGCCCCCGCACATGGTCTATTGGTCAATAGCATCCATGTTTTTTGACATACTGGCCTGGCTGACTTAACTTTTGAAGACCATGGTTCCTAGATGCCAAATATCAAATTACATTAAGATCGGACATTTGGTGCCAGAGAAGTTAATTTTTGTGTTTTTCAAAAAATCCAAAATGGCAGAAAATCCATCATAGCGGGCTTTATGGGTCCCAATGACAAACATTTTCATCATGAGGAGCTACACCTATGTATCAATTTTCAAGACTCTAGGTCACAAGGGGTGGGCGTGGTGACCTTGGAAAAAGTGCAACTTTGGAGGTTTGTGACCGTGTCACCATGAGGCTGACATGCATGCTACTGCACCAGAAGTTGCGGCCCTTGGCCCTTTACTACCATAATAATTTGGGCACCTTTAAGCCATTTTATCTCACGGGAATTTGCAAAAAACACCCTTTTTTGCCAGAATAATAATAATAATTTAAGCTGCAAGCAGCATTTAGCGGGTTTCAGCATTGAAGCTACTACTAGCCAGATATCAATTTTTTTTCAACTTATATCCATCGTTGCAAGCAATACGACATCTATGCTTTTTACTTTCCTATAGTGCCCCCAAGTGGCCAACTTGAAACATCATTCACACAAAGTAAAATCACAACCTTGATCATGTGCACCAAATGTAATCTCACTGAGTGACAAAGAACAACAGATATTATGTTATGGCTTTTATGCCGCCACTGGCCAGACTGAATGTACTTGCATGTTACATTGCAATAGTTTTCAGGACATTTACCTTCAATGGCATTATAATACAATATTCTGCATCAGATAAATATGGATACTTCAAATGTCTGACACTATCAGAGCAGTATAACACCTTAAGCACCAAACAAAGTAACTAGGTAGAAATTTTCAGAATGTAATAAATGTAGCCTAATTGTATGGTAAATATAACTGTATGGATATTTATCAGTCTTCCCCAGCGCAGAGCATATTAATGAATTCACCTTTTGCTTTTGTTGTATGATAATGATGGGGTCAGAAGAGATAATCATTATCATTTTCAAAGGTATGTTTACTTAAGTATGTGTATTAACATCAATGATTGAGCAAACTATTTTTTAGAATTGTTTAATTTCGATGATCAAAAGACTATTACAGGTGGCAACATTAAAACCAATACCTTTCCAGATTTTCATTTATTTGGAAAATGCCCTCCCTATTCTTAATGTAACAATATGTTGACTTTGGTAGGGCATGGGCACATAGCCTATGTACCCATGTGTTATTGTTAAATTACAACTCAGATTTCATTTTAATTTAACTGCCATGTCTAGAATTTAAAAGGTACAATTGATAAGTTTAGCCCTCAGTTAGAAGTGGAGCTGTAGAAACTAATGAAAACAGAGAAATGACTAAACTACTGAGAATGGGTTATCTACGGAGGCTTAAACACATAGCACCCTCTCAACCAAAGGCACATTTTAAATAGCAAAATCATTGGTTATAATGTTCATGTCATCAGAATGATTTAATGTGACATGAATGATTTAAACTAATGCTAGCTTAGCCTGAGGCTCTCCTAGCATTTATTTTTGATGAAATAATCATGGCAACGTTGCATTCCACTAAACATTTGCTTCTATTAGCGAGTCATTGTACAAATGAAAACCGAGAATTAGCTTAGCTACATGAGCATAGATTAGCTACTAAGGCTTGAAAGCATGACACCATCTCTAAATGGTCAAATTATTATTAGCTAAAACATATGTTATATTGTTCATGTCACCAGAATGATTATTGAAGGACTAATGTTAGATTAAACTGAGGATAGTAAAATATATTTCCATTAGCTAACGTTACTAGCTAGCTAATGTCGATAGCATTTATCGCTAATGTTAGAAATTTTTTGACTCTGCCAGGTAGTTTTTATAAATGAAATAATCATGGCAACGTTACATTCCACTAAATATTTGCCTATAGTAGCAAGTCATTGTACAAATGAAAACAGTGGAATGATAAGCTACCGAGGCTGGAATTCATAACACCATATCTAAAAGGCAAATTATTAATCGCTAAACTGTCTGTTATAATGTTCATGTCATCAGAATAATTTTAGATGGAGTAACTTGCCAGACTCGTGAAAAAAGCCACTAGCTGCTAACTAATGAGGCAATATGAATTCCATGTACAGTATAGTGTGTGGCATTGGGGGTTAAAGAGGGACAACAATATATCGTTTTGCTGGATGTAGCACAGTGCCCCATGATTTCACATTATATTTGTAATTTTACAAACTCTCCTGAGTATTTCATACAATACATTCACATCGGTACTGAAGAGTTTTTCCGCAAAAAGTATTCCGTGTACATTACAGTAGGGGAATGGAAAATAAGGCCTTTACACACTGCATTGTCCCAGGCTAAGACTGGCCCTGTGTTAGCTTAGCCTGTGTTCACAAGAGTTTGTCAACCCTGGGCTAAGTATTCACACTTGTGTTCCTAAGTCCTGGGCTAACGGACAAATACAACACAAACCATTTTACATTCTATGATAAGCTGCAAATGTTTTGTTCTCTCTGGCATGCGAATAATGTTACTGTAGCCTACATCACTGACACACGATCAATGTTACGCTACCACAATTCAATTAACAACTTCATGACGTCGACTGATCATAATGCCCACCCTATGGGTATTTGCTTGAACAACTTTTGTCAAAACTACGCAAAGAAACATATTTGTGGGATATGCATCCAAAGCAAGCTGCAATAACTACTTCGCTAAGATTGAGCAGGTATAATGAAACGACAAAACTTTGCAGAGTGAAAGGACAAAAACAGACGGAGCAGTTGGTAACGGTGCGCTTCACAAGCGTATATGTAAATTAAGTGAAAGGGCAGCATTTGTGATTGGACAATAAACGTTCTATGGTTTGTTCTTGACCCCGTTTCACACTGGTTATTTTGTCACCGTTTTTCTGGGGCTAGCCCTGAAAAGTTGGTGCTAACTCTGCGCCAGAGCATGGCCAGCTAGCCCTAGGCTAAGGGTGGTGCTTTCCCACTTCAAAATATGCAAGTGTGAACACTTGCTTAGCCCTGGGCTTAGGAGGCCCTTAGCCCAGGGCGTAGGATGCTCTTAGCCCTAGGCTAAGGTGCAGCGTAAACACATCTAGTGTGGTTGGATGTATTACACAATCAATCTCCAAAGCAAATGAGCACAAGCAAATAAAAAACAATAACATCAAAATAGGATTTTTTTATATTAGATCATGTTCCCTACATTAGCTTATATAAGCTCTAACCATTTCTTCTGTGCTCCGCCTTATAATATTCTTTAACCTATGTAAAGTTTTCTTCAAATTGTAATTTTGTTTCATTTGTAATTTCCCCCACATAGTTTTCCTTTGAAAATTTAGCCTACACGACACAAATTATAGTCAAACCACAGACCTTTATTTTGAAGGCAACATATGAAAATCGGAAGTCTTATTGTTGCTGACAGGTCTCTAATGTAGAGTCTTACTGTTGCTTCAGAAGTGAAATGAATAATAGGCCTGCAAGTATAGAGCGGTATAGTTGTTTTTAATGGTTTAGTGAGTGCAATTCGTTTAATGCCAACTCCTTTACATGAACCATACACGATCGGTTGCATGGATATCGTGGAGGTAGTAACAGCTGGCCACAATCAATGACGTGCGGTTACTTAATCACAGAATTCGCAAACTACTCTTCAATTTCCCAGTTCGAAATCTAACCTAAACATTTTCTAACTAGAATCGAAATCGGTACACCCCTATATCTGCATGACAGTGTATTTTCTAAGCCCATATTGCGTAATTTACATGACAAAGAAATCCTCCCGTCTTGAAAGTCATTAGCCCCTGGACAACTTTTGTACATGGCAACTACATTTATCTACTACCTTGCTGGTTAAAACAAACTATTAGCTAGTTACAGTCCTAACCTGTTTACCTGTCAAGTAGATACAGGTCAGTAACCAAAACAAACGTGTTGGACGGGCATTTGATTTCCAAAGTGGGGCAGTTGATCCTACTTAACAATAACGATTAGTAACTTCAGCACGATGGACGCAAAGCTAATAATTCTAGCATGTATGGCTGCCTAATCCTATGGGCTATTAGGCTATTGTCATTCGACGTAACTATCCCATATTCACAGTGACAGTGGAATAAAGCGATTTAACAAAGGCTTACAGCACTAGTAATTATGGAAACATGAATACATGGTGAATGAAACCATCAAGGATATACAGTACCATGCAGTATGACAGGACGCAGCAACACAAATAGACATCGCAAAGCCCAAATCAATGACATTACAGGTCCCAACGAAATAAGAACGTACTCAAAACAACAATGTTCCTTCGACGCTGTAAGCCAGGTGTACTTTTTGTAGTTGATCGATTGAAAGTGCCTCACAAATTCTTTCCCTGACTGGGACAGGGCTGCAAGGTGGGGGGTTGGTTCCTCACAATTTCCATGTTTTCTCGAAAAAAGGCTTTGCCAGTAAATCTGCCAACAAATCCATTTCTTCTCCTTCATTGTGCGTTAAAAAGACAACAGGGCTCAGTACAAATCTAAACAACAAATCTAACGCAAAGCACTACAACTAAAAATCTAAACCTCACAAAAGAAAGTTAAAATAAGTCTTAGATGTGCCAACATTATGCCTTAACTAGTTTTATCTCAGTTAGGTAGCTGGCTCTGCGATCACACCATCCGAAAAATGCTAACGCAGGCAACTAAGCAAGCTAGAAGACTGCTACGTGCCAAAGGACAGGCTCATTATGGCAAACTCGAAATCTGATTGGTTGAAGAATATGACAATCAACAACCTCCTCCCCATTTGCTTCAACAGAAGATGGGATTAACTCGAAATTCTATAGGTCTCATATAGAATTTCACCCGGAGACAGCACATGGAAAATATGATTGGATAAAAGCTCTGATTTATCTGAGCTGCACTGGAAACAGCACAACCGAGGGAGAGAAAAGCAATGAAACTACGTCAGTTAACTGATGGGAATGAACTTTGTAAAATACATGTAGCGTTAATGAAAATATATATTAAATTTCCTGATTCTGATATCACTAGGCCAGCAAAAAGGCCTCTGGTCAGCAGCAGTTTAAAAAAATATCTTCTTGTATACCAAATAATAACTTTATCTAGTCGTCAATGTTTTGTAGTTATTAGTGACATAAAATGTTTACTAGCGTGTCATTAATTACCATTTCTGAAATTTCCAATGTAATTAAAAAATACAACCCCATTCCCAATTATCGTCTACCTTACTTTTTTGTTCAATTGCATTATATTTCATTTTTATTGATGTTGCAAATGACAGACTAGAGAGTTTTACCTACCTTACTTGCCTTCCGGTAAAGAAAAAAGACTGATCAACTTAACATTACATGATGTCTGGTCTGTCGCACATGTGGTTTTTCACGATTTGCAACTTGTCTGCTACAGATTGTTTATCAAACGAAGTCAGATACAGGTGACAAGATGAGTGACTCAGAGGCAGGAAGGTAATCAAGATTTGAACTTCGCGTCAGATTGGTGAATCGTCTTGTTCAACCATCTTTGATCGCAGAGACATTTGCTCACAGAATTCAGGGGACTGAAAACAAAAATGGCTGCGCACGTAAACAGTAATTTGCCAAACAAGCTCAACATAACCTTCATAAAGGTGTTTTTCATTGATCGTATTTGTCCATTACTAAATATGCAAGAATCGGAATTCTTTATTTTTCACCATCTTCAGTGAAATAGTGAATAATCACGTGAATAAAGGCATTATTAACACACAAAATATAATTTTAACCAGTTGAAATCAGAATACTGCTCCATATCTAATAAGCAACATGGTGTTTATGGGCTGCTGTGGTGGCAATTTATGTTGTCATAATATACAATTCTGGAATTGTCAGTGCATACTGAAATAATATGCATTAAAAAATCTTGCTGAGGGGCCTTCAGCGATATTTCAAAATGTACTTGTGAAAAGGTTTAAATATGTCATTTGATGCTATAGAAGTAGCGTTTGAAGCATTTTTCACAAATTCAGAATTGCTGAAAAAACATTAAGCCCGACTTAATGGGTCCCAATTGCAAATATGTTCCTTTAAGAGAAGATGGACTTATACACCTCTTCAAGATTTTATTTTAAACATGGTGAGCGTGGTGAGCTTGCAAATGTGGGGAACCTCAATAGGGCAACCATGTGGTTGATAATTAAAATCTTTGCAGTCATTATTGTCTTATCATCTTTGTTAACATACGCACCAATTAGAATCATAATACCATTATCTTTATAGGAGATGTGTCTATATATGTGCAAAACCATGCCCCTGCACATGTTCATCTGTCAATGGCGGCCATGTTTTTTAACATACTGGCCTGATTAATATAACTTTTGAAGACCATCGTCCATAGATGCCAAATATCAAAGTGCTTGAAGATCGGACATTTGTTTTCAGAGAAGTTTATTTTTTAGTGTTTTTCACAAATTCAAAATGGCCGCCAAACCATTAAAGCGAAGTTAATGAGTCCCAATGGCGAATATGTTCCTTGTGAGGAGGTGGACTTATCTACCTCTTTTCATGGCTGTATCTGAAACGGAGTGAGTATGGTGACCTTGCTAATGTGAAAAACCTCAATAGCACCACCGTGTGGTCGATAAAAAAATCCTTGCAGTAATTTTTTCCGTATAGTCCTTGTCAATATACGTACCAAGTTGAATTATTATACCATTATCCTTGTAGTCGATGTGTCTATATATGTGCAAAACCACGCTCCCTCACATGTTCATTGGTCAATAGCATCCATGTTTTTTGACATAATGTTCTGGCTGATAAAACTTAGTCCCTAGATGCCAAATTTCCAAGTACGTGAAGAGCGGACATTTGGTGCCAGAGGGGTTAATTTTTGTGTTTTTCAAAAAATCCAAAATGGCGGAAAATCCATCATGGCGGACTTTATGGGTCCCATGGCAAAAATGTTCATCATGAGGAGATACACCTATGTACCAATTTCCAAGACTCTAGGTCACAAGGGGTGGGCGTGGTGAGCTTGCAAAAAGTGCAGCTTTGGAGGCTTGTGACAGCGCCACCATGTGGCCGACATGCATGCCACTACACCAGAAGTTGCGGCCCTTGGCCCTTTATTACCATAAAAATGTGGGCACCTTTAAGCCATTTAATCTCACGGGAATTTGCAAAAAACACCCTTTTGCCTGAATAATAATAATAATAATGAACTGGAACAAACACAATAGGGTTTCACCAGAAAACTGCTGAAACCCTAATAATATTGAACCGGACCAAACACAATAGGGTTTCACCAGTGAACTGCTGAAACCCTAATAATAATAATAATAATGAACCGGAACAAACACAATAGGTTTTCACCAGAAAACTGCTGAAACCCTAATAATAATGAACCGGACCAAACACAATAGGGTTTCACCAGTGAACTGCTGAAACCCTAATAATAATAATAATAATAATAATAATAATAATAATGAACCGGAACAAACACAATAGGTTTTCACCAGTGAACTGCTGCAACCCTAATGAACCGGAACAAACACAATAGGGTTTCACCTGTGAACTGCTGAACCCCTAATAATAATGAACCGGAACAAACACAATAGGGTTTCACCACTGAACTGCTGAAACCCTAATTATTATGAACTGGAACAAACACAATAGGGTTTCACCAGTGAACTGCTGAATCCCTAATAGTAATGAACCGGAACAGTTTCGTGTAGGGTTGGGCACGGATAGTCGAATATTCAAATACCCGAAATGTATTTAGTATTCAAATACTTGTGTGTGTATTCAATTAACCCCCATTTTTTTGCGTATATGTATTGTTTTTTGTTGATATAAATAGACTTTAATGTTATTTTTCTAAATACTTTTAAAATTCCAATCTAAAATGTTTACAAATGACGATATACCATGACATTTTTAAAAAGTGTACGTTTTAAGTCGTTTTTATAACATGCACTCCTTCACACTTGTTTGTTGTTTACGTTCCTCAATCAAAGCGGTAGTAGTGTGGTCGGGCCCAGTCAGTTAGAATGACGCAGTATATACTTCTTAGCCTACTGTTAGCAAGTGGATGAAAGTCAACTAATTCAAGGGAAGATGGAATATATTTACTGAATTAATGTTACCTCCGGAAAAAATATTTGTAAAGTTCAACTGTGGAATCGAAAGGCGGTTGAGAGTGCAGAAAACGGTGAGTTAAGCAAATGGCATATAGCTGGCTAGCTTAGCTAACTTGCTTCTCTAGACACTTCCATTCAATAATCTCAATGTTGTGTGTTGATTAATATTGTCTTCTAGTTCTGCAGTTTTGCGTGTCAACCACACAGCTTCCTCCATACACGCAGTCGCTTTTTTGTCACACGAACGGTTATTGAGCCGATGTTACATGAGAACAACACCCTGTCCATCGCGCGTTATGTAGTAGCGCTCATGTGGTATCAGTAGTTTTTAAAAACATGTATTTCGGTTAACCGAATATTATTCGAATTACAACACATACTATTCGGATAGTAAAATATGGTCCAATGCACATCTGTAGTTTCGTGTCTGTAGCTCGAACGGTTAATTAATGCTGAATACGCTAATCAGCATAGGTAAAGATACAGCCTGATAGTTAATTAACACTATTAATTATGCTAATTAGCATCTGTAAAATCAATAAAGGTTTCATCATATGAACTGGCCATAGCGTAAGCGTGTGAAACAAAGTTGGTTTTGTGTCTGTTGCAGGAACCGTTAGTTATTCTCAGTTATATCCTAATGATGTAAATTAGCAATTACACAGTCAATTGTTTATAAACATGTAATGGAATCCTTATTTAGGATAGCCTCAAACCTTTAAAATTGTTATCAAAGGTTGATTGGCCCTAAAGCATGAACAATTTGAATTGAAACCTCTGTATTACTTTTGCTCTCATTGAAACTCATGTTAATTTATGCAAGCTTTGAATGTTAATAATCACAAAAGTAAATATAGTATCAAAAATCTGAATACAAGCAACTCAAGTTGGGCCAGACTGAACATCTTGGCATTGGTTTGGACTTGATAGCTTAAAAAATGTAAGAGGAGATGCGTCTAGAATTTTTGACTTTTTTACCATTCAAGTCTATGGACACTTTTTTCCCATTGAAATACATTGGTGGCTCTTTTATATATTGATATAGTATAAAAAGTATAATAGCTATCAAAAAGATCTACTCAAGCAACCCCGGGAGTTGGTTTTGTGTTTAGCTTTTACCGTTTAGGTTGTAGAGCTGGAGGAATAATAATAAGTATGGGAGAAACCTATAGTTGTGCTTTGCCTTTGGCAAGCTCACATAACTAGATTTGAACTTTACAAGTAAAGTTACTGGGGCTTGCTTTAACTCTTTCAAAGTAATTTTTGGCTGGTACGTTGATACAGCAAACTTTAAACAATCATATATTTATAAAGTATGAAAAGTCTTTGAGTGCTGATATCCATGTTTGTGTAAAAGTAGCTAAAAATCCTGTTGGTATGGTTACTACAGTCGCAGTATCTTGAGTTTGAGATATTTTTTCAGATTTAAATAGCTCAGAAGTAGCGGAATATAGAAAATACTTGTACTTTTTGTCTATCTTGCTGGGAAAGGGGGTTCAACGGCAGATTTTTGGGAAATACTGCTAAGAAACAACTTGCTACGGTTACTGCGGTTGCAATATGTAAAGCTTGGCCTGAGATATTTGTAATTTCTTCTGATTGGAATAGCTGAGAAGCGGAGGAATATATGAAACATTCATGATTTATGTCTATTTTGCTCGGAAAGTGAGTTAAACGGCATTTGAACTAATGCTAAAAAAATGCATAGCTATGGTTACTGCGGTTGCAATATCTCAATTTTGGTAAAAGTGATTTTTGTAATTTTTTCTGATTTAAATAGCTGGGAAGTAGAGGAAAGTAGGAAACACATACTTTTTGTCTGTCTTGCTGGGAAAGTGGGTTAAAGGGCAGCTGTTTAGGAATTTTTGCTTCAAAACCCGTTCCTATGGTTACTGCGGTTGTAGTATCTCGAGTTTGGTAAGAGATATTTTCAAATTGTTTTCTGATTTTAATAGGTGAGAGGCATAGGTACATTTATGTAAATCCATGTTGGTGTATCTGGTTCAGAAAGGAATTTCCATTGGAGCTGTTTTTGAAATGTAGGGAGAAATCCTCCTGCTATGGTTACTGCGATTTCAGTATCTCAAGTTTGTTAAGAGATATTTGTATAATGTTTTCTGATTTAAATAGCTGACAAGCAGAGGAATATATAAAATACTTGTACTTTCTCTCTATTTTGCTTGGGAAGTGGGTTAAATGGCAGCTGTTTGGGAAATATTGCTAAAAATTGGTTTGCTATGGTTACTGCGGTTGCAATATCTTGAATTTGGTAACAGATGTTTTCATAATTCTTTCAGATTCTTGTAGGTGAAAAGTAGAGATACATTTAGGTAAAGCCGTGTTTGTGTGTCTGGTTCAGAAAGTACTTTCCATTGGAGATGTTTTTGAGAAGTAGGAAAAAATCCTGTTGCTATGGTTACTCCGGTGGCAGTATCTCAAGTACGGTAAGATATATTTGCATAATCTTTTCTGATTTAAATAGCTGAGAAGTAGTGGAATGTATGAAACACTGAAACTTTTTGTCTATCTTGTTGGTACAGTGGGTTAAACGGCAGCATTTTGGGAAATATTGCTAAAAAACGTGTTGCTATGGTTACTGCGGTTGCAGTATCTCAAGTTTGGTAAGAGATATTTTCAAAATTCTGTTTTGATTTTAATAGCTGAGAAGTATGTCAATATTTAAGTTCCTCCATGTTGGTGTGTCTCATTCAGAAAGTACTTTACATTGGAGCTGTTTTTGAAAAGTTGGAAAAAATGCTGTTGCCATGGTTGCTCCGGTTGAAGTAGCTCGAGTTTGGTAAGAGATATTTGCGTTATTTTTTCTGATTTAAATAGCTGAGACGTAGTGAACTATATGAAACACTACCTTTTTGTCTATCTTGTTGGGAAGTGGGTTAAATGGCAGCTGTTTGGGAAATATTGCTAAAAAATGCATTGCTATGTCTACTGCGGTTGCAATGTCTCAAGTTTGGTAAGAGATATTTTTGTTAATTTTTCTGTTTCAAATAGCTGAGAAGTAGAAGAAGATATTAAACCCTCTAACTTTTTGTCCATCTCATTTGCAAAGTGGTCCAAATTTCAGATATTTGTAAAGTGTAGTGTGAAATTTTGTTAAAATCATTTCTTAAATCGCTGTAACTTTTGTTCTGAATTACATTTTTTTGTAATTTTTTCACATTACAATAGCTGGGTATGTGGGAACGCTCACAAGCTTTTGAATTTTTCTCTAAGTAGTTCGAAAAGGCGTTAAAGTAGGTTGTTTGCGAAGACTGTGACTTTTCAAAAAGTCGTTAGAATGTTGGAGTGTAAACAATGGATACTTCAGAATTCCGAAGAAATCCCATTCAAGTCAATGATATTTTAAAAGTTTAATAAAAGTTAAATATTTTAAGAATTATAAAAGATATCAAAAAGTTGTATGCAAGCAACTTAATCCGGACTAGTCTACACGTTTTAAAGTTTGAACGAAGTTTCTAGCTTGAACGGTGTAGGAGGAGTAGCGTTCCAAAAAATAATAATAATAAGATATATGTCGAAGAACTAACCTGGGGCTTCTGCTGCGTAAGCCCCAGTAATAATAATAAGAAGAGGAAGTAAGCAAGCAAGTTTATTTATATAGCACGATTCATACATCGAAGCAATTCAATGTGCTTTACAAAGAAAAATGTATAAAAATAAAATAACATAAAAACAAATACTCACATGAAAACATTAAAAAAAATGAAAACATCATAATAATAAAAAAATAGAATAAGAAAATACAAAAAGAATAAAAACGGGATAAAAACATTGGAAGCTATAAAGCTAAACAGTATGGTTAAGTTTAAGTGCTCAGTCATAGGCACGTGAAAAGAGTGTTTTTAAAGTGTTTTTAACCTGGATTTAAAAATTGATACATTTGGGGCACGTCTAACATCTTCTGGTAGTTTATTCCAGTTGTGTACAGCATAACTGCTAAACGGAGATTCTCCATGTTTAGTTTGGACTCTGGGCTCTACTAGCTGACCTGTGTTCATGGATCCCCAGAGCCCTGCTCGGTTTATATTCTTCAAACATATCAGAAATGTATTCGGGTCCTAAACCATTCAGAGATTTATAAACTAAAAGCACCACTTTGAAATCTATTCTGTAACTGACTGGAAGCCAATGCTAAGATTTAAGAACCGGAGTGATGTGCTCTGTTCTCTTGGTCCTGGTTAACATTCTAGCAGCAGCATTCTGAATGAGCTGTAGCTGTTTTACAGTCTTTTTGGGGAGTCCAGTTAAGAGGCCATTAAAGTAGTCTACCCTACTAAAGATAAAAGCATGGATGAGCTTCTCTTGGTCTTTTTGGGACACCAAGCCTTTTATTCCGGCTATATTTTTTAGATGATAGAATGCTGTTTTGGTGACCGCTTTGATATGACTGTTAAATGTGAGGTCCGAGTCTATCAGAACACCAAGATTACGCACTTGATCCCTGGTTTTAAGGGCCCGAGAATCCAGTTCTTTACTAATACATGTGCTTTTATTTTTGTTGCCAAACACAATGATCTGTTTTATCTTGGTTTAATTGTAGACAATTTTGGTTCATCCAGGTATTTATGCGCTCTATACAGTGACACAGAGAGTCTATTGAGCTGTTGTCATATGGTTCGAGAGCCATATATATTTGAGTATCATCGGCATAGCTGTGGTAGTTAATGTTGTTGTTCTGTAGAATTTGGCCCAGAGGTAGCATATAGAGATTGAACAAAAGCGGTCTGAGAACTGATCCCTGTGGAACTCCGCATGTCGTAGCCACCCTATCAGATTCATGATTACCAATGGTGACGAAGCAACTCCGGCCATCTAGATAAGATCTGAACCAATCAAGGACTGTCCCGGAGAGTCCTACCCAATTTTCCAGCCTATCTATAAGTGTTCTATGATCTACAGTGTCAAATGCTGCACTGAGATCTAATAGAACCAGAACTGTTATTTTATCAGAATCAGTATTCAGCCGTATATCATTTAATACTTTAATCAGGGCCGTTTCACTACTGTGGTGAGGTCGGAAACCTGACTGAAATTTGTCTAAGAGACCGCTTGAGGTCACAAAATTGCTGAGTTGATTGAAGACAACCTTCTCAATGATCTTGGCTATAAAAGGGAGATTTGATACAAGTCTATAGTTGTTCATTATTGATGCGTCCAGTGTTCTCTTTTTTAATAGGGGCTTTAATGGCAGCTGTTTTTAGAGACGTTGGGAAAATGCCTGATTGCAGAGAGCTATTAACTATTTCCTGTAGGTCCATTGTTATAGAGTTAAAAATTGTTTTAAAAAAGTCTGATGGCAGTGTGTCGACACAACATGTGGGAGTAGTAGTATGTCGAAGAACTATCCTGGGGCTTTTGCTGCGCAAGCCCCAGTAATAAGAAGTAGCATGGGAGAAACCTATTGTTGTGCTTTGCCTTTGGCAAGCTCACCTAATAATAATAATGAACTGGAACAAACACATTAGGGTTTCACCAGTGTGAACTGCTGAAACCCTAACAATAATAATAATAATGAACCAGAACAAACAGTAGGTTTTCACCAGTGAACTGCTGAAACCCTAATAATAATAATAATGACCCGGAACAAACACAATATGGTTTCACCAGTGAACTGCTGAAACCCTAATTAAAGCTGCAAGCAGCATTGAGCGTGTTTCAACATTCAGCTACCATTGCACCACTTTTGAGCTTTGAGATCCATTAGCACCATTTATTCATAGATTCTCCAAGGGAACCATGAATTATATTTCTTCCCCAATCCATTAGTTAGATTAATAACCCTTATTATGTGTGCCAAATGTAAATCACACTGACTTTTACAGATAAAGAGAGAATGCCATCTAGCCGTTATGGCGCCACCTTCTGGTCAAACTGAATTTACATGGATATGTTAAATCGTCATAGTGTTGTGGACATGTACATCAAATAATTTTATCATATGATCAACTGTGTCTGATTTATATGCATATTTGGGTAAAACCACACAAGCTTGAAGATTGATTGGTCAATAGTGTGCATGTTTTTATTTGTACTGTTATGGGGTATGCATTGATAAATGACCTTGGTCCATAGATAACCAATATCTTGTCACATAAATATCGGACATTGTCTTCTATAGAAGTAGCTTTTGAAGCGTTTATCACATATTCAAAATGTTAGAAAATCCATCAAGGCGGAGGTAATGGGTCTCAATGGCAAATATGTTCCCTGTGAGGACATGGAGTTATCCACTGTTTTTTCAGTCTCTATGTCAAACTGAGTGAGTGGCATGAGCTTCTAAAGATGTCTGGCTCAACATTGCCCTTGTGTGGTCAATCGGAAAATGCTACCACATGGTCTTTTCATGCTTCTGAACATGGATAGTGTTATTATGATACGATCAGCAGTGTTTCATTAATGTGCTTATAAGTGTCAAACTACGCCCACTGGAAGGTTTATTGGTCAATAGTGGGCTCATCTTTTGACATACTGGTTTGGCTTACACATCTTTTACAGACCTTGGTCTATAGATGCCAAATATGTTAGTATGTGAAGATCGGACATTTGGTAATATAGGAGTAGCCTTTCAAGCATTTTTCACATATTCAAAATGGCTGAAGATCCATCAAGGCAGAGCTAATGGTTTTCAATAGCAAATATGTTCCTTGTAAGAAAATTGACTTATCCACAATTTTTTTTGTCTCTATATCAAACTGAGTGGCATAAGCTTGCGAATTTGTCTGGTTCATCATCGCCCCTTTGTGGTCAATCGGAAAGTGCTTGCACTATGAAGGTTCTGAACATGTGTACCTAGTTGGATTATAATATGATTAATGGTTGCTCAAAAATATGCCTTTATGTACAAAACCACGCCCAGTTGAAAGTTTATTGGTTAATAGCGACCACATTTTTTTCACCCACAGGCTTGGCTTATACATGTTTTACAGACCATGGTCTATAGAAACCAAATATCAAAGGACGTGAAGATCAGACATTTAGTGCTATAGGAGTTTTATTTTAAGCTTTTTTCACATATCCAAATTGGCAGAAAATCTAATATGGCAGACTGAGTCAAAACAGCAAAAATGTTTCTTGTGAGGAGTTGGACTTAGGAAACAAGTTTCAGGAATCTAGGACAAATGGCGTGGGCATGTCCTACATTCACCCAAGTTATTGTGGGAAGCTTGTGGAAGGCTACCTGAAATATTTGACCCAAGTCAGACAATTTACAGGCAATGCTACCAAATACTAATTGAGTGTATGTAAGCTTCAGACTCTTTGGGAATGTGATGAAAGAAATAAAATCTGAAATAAATAATTCTATCTACTATAATTTGGACATTTCACATTCTAAAAATAAAATAATCTAACTGACCAAACACAGGGAATTTTTACTACGATTAAATTGCTGATTAAATGTCAGCAATTGTGAATGAAATGTATTTGGCTATGGTGTATGTAAACTTCTGACTTTAACACTATGCACCATATGACAAGATACATCACTAATGAGCTGTGGGCTAAGCAACAACACTATAGGCTAAGCTCAATTGCTTTGTCCCCCCGACCTGTAAAAAAACTGAAACAAAGACAGTAGTCTGTCAAGAAGGCAGTGGGACAACAAATTGTACAATACTAGTGAAACTTTTGTACACACCTAGTAATTCAAGGGCATTTCTTTATATTTACTATTTTTCATTCTAGAATAATAGTGAAGACATCAAAACAAATACCATGTATGGAATCATTTAGTAACCAGTAGTGTTAAACAAATCAAAATACATTTATATTTTAGATTCTTCAAAGTAGCCACCCTTTGCCTTGATGACAGCTTTGCACACTCTTGGCATTCTTTCTACCGGCTTTATAGGGTAGGCACCTGGAATGCTTTTCCAACAGTCTTGACGGAGTTCCCACAAATGCTAAGTATTTGTTGGCTGCATTTCCTTCACTCTGTGGTCCAACTCATCCCAAAACATCTCATTTAGTTTGAGGTCTTGTGATTGTGGTGGCTAGGGTATGTGATGCTTCATCACCACTCCCGTTCTTGTTCAAATAGCTTGATTCACACAGTCTCTGAAAAGTTAATGTTGAGATGTCTTTTACTTGACCGCTGTGAAGCTTTTAATTGGGCTGCAATCAGGGTGCAGTTAATTGCCAAATTCTGAGACCGCTAACTCTGCTGAACTTATCCTCTGCAGCAGAGGTAACTCTGGGTCTACCTTTCCTATGGCGGTCCTCATGAGCGACAGTTTCATCCTAGCACTTGATACTGCAGTGAAAGAAAGTTCTGGAAATCTTCCAGATTGACTGGCCTTAATGTCTAAGTGTTGATTTACTGTAGTTTCTCTTTGCATTTTCAGCTGTTATTGCCATAATATAGATTACCAAAGGTATATCAAACCTATCTTGACACAAAGCAACTGATTGGCTCAAATATGAAAGAAAATGATTCCACAAATGAACTCCCAACCTTCACACCTTTTAATTAAATGCTTTCTGGGTTATCTCCCTTATGAAGCTTGTTGTGAATGCAGAAAGTTTGCAATGCTGTCATCAAGGCAAAAGGTGGCTATGTTAAACAAATCTATTTTGAGCAGTTTAACACTTGTTTTGGTTACTACGTGATTCCATGTGTTATTTCAATAGTTTCGATGTCTTCACTATTATCCTGCAATATGGAAATTATGAAAAATAAAGAAATACACTTGAATGAGTAACTGTGGACACTGAACTATTGCTTTCAGTGAATGTGGAAACACTGCTGTACAAAGTGACTTTTGACTATTGACTTATCATGCAATCAACAAGAATACTAACTCGCATAGTACTGAGCCGCTCACTCTGCAATTTCTCTGTCATCACCTCCAGGGCCATCAGCCAAGGGCACGTCCAAGACTATTGTTATGCGGCATCTTCTGCCTCAGCTCATGCAGTCAGTGCAGAATAACAGGTTCTGGTAAATTTGCTGTCAATTCTCGAGATGTACTGTAATGTCAATATTTTTTCTATTATTAATTTTTCTATCATACTTGATAACCAGCTAGGTCATCATTAGGGAAAAGTTAGCTAGCATTGCAGCCATTCATCAAGGCGAATCTAATGGGTCCCAATAGCAAATAAGTTTCCTGTGAGGATATGGCGTTATCCACCATTTTTTCATTCTCTGTCATATCGAGTGAGTGGCATGAGCTTGCAAAGTTGTCTGATTCAACATCGCCCCCATGTGGTTGGTAAAAATTGCTTGCATTCACTTTTCAAATCATCATGGTGAACATATTTACCCAGTAGAATCATAATACCATTATTCTTGTAGTAGTAGTGTGCATATATGCTTGCACGTTGTATGTCCTGTCAAGGTTCTGAACATGTGTAGCCAGTTGTTATAATATGATCAACGGTGTCTCATTAATATGCTGATAAGTACAAAACCACGCCCACATGAAGGTTTATTGGTGAATAGCGGCCTTATTTTTTGACATACTAGTTTGGCTCATGCATCTTTTACAGACCTTGGTCTTTAGGTGCCAAATATCTTAGTATGTGAAAATCGGACATTTGGTTCTACTGGAGTAGCTTTTGAAACTTTTTTCACATTCATAATGGCCGAAAATCCGTCAAGGCGGAGCTAATGGGTCCCAATGGCAAATATGTTCCTTGTGAGGAAATGGACTTATCCACCATTTTTTGTATCTCTATGTCAAACGAAGTTATCTGGTTCAACATCGCCCCCTTGTGGTCAATTGGAAAATGCTTGTACACTATGTCCTGACAAGGTTCTAAGTAAGTGAACCAACTTTGTTTATAATATGATTAACGGTTTCTCAATAATATTCTTATGTACAAAACCACTCCCACTTGAAGGTTTACTGGTCAATAGCAGCCACATTTTTTTGACTTACTGGCTCAGGCTATGCATCTTTTCAGAATGTGGTCTGCAGAAGCCAAATATCAAAGGACGTGAAGATTGGACATTTGGTGTTATAGGAGTATAATTTTAAGCATTTTTCACTAAATCCAAAATTGCGGAAAATCCAATATGGCGGACTTTATGGGTCACAATGGCAAAAATGTTCATTGTGAGGAGATGAACATATGGAACAAGTTTCATGACTTTAGGTCACATGGGGTAGGCGTGGTGAGCTTGCAAAGTTGGCCACTTTGGAGGCTTATAACAGAGCCACCATGAGTCCGATTTGCATACCATTGCACTAGAAGTTGTGTCCTTTAGGCCTGTATTAGCATGCAAAGATGTGCCTTTTAGGACCATTTTATCTCACAGGAATTTGCAAAAAGGACCGAAAAACTTGGAATAATAATAACCAACGGTTACAAAAACAATAGTTTCACCAGTGAACTGCTGAAACACTAATAATAATAATTAAAGCTGCAAGCAGCATTGATGGGCTTCAGCTGTTTGCAACACTGTGCGCCACAGTCAGAACCAATTGGACACATTGCCTACAGTGAGCTACTTCTGTACACCCTAAATTGCTTGCCATATATCACAACTCAGGATGGAACATCATGAAGATATCTTGACATGCATTTCGGACCATTATCCATGTATTTTTGTACCAATTGTGATTAATTTTGACTGCTCGAAATGTCTGTTTTTGCACAAGAGCTTGTGTGATATCCATCAGCTTTGGTAAGCAGGGTCCAATGCTAACTTTTTTTCTCACTGGCACTTGCGGGCCAGTTGGACTGAAATCTACTGCCCCGGACTGTATTTTTACTGGTCCAAACTGAATTTAAAAAAAGCAATATAGTTGTATTCGAAGGATATATAGTATGTATATATCAAATCAACAGAATATTGATTTATACCACAGATTTGCATGTGATATGAGACATGAGAACTGATACAAAAATTGCTGTTTTCATAAATATGACGCAACACACATCATTACTTTTTAATACATGGTTATCAAAATATTAGCTACTACAAATATCATCATCTTTTCATGAAGATGCTTGCTTATTAGATGTGAAATAAAAGCATGGAAATAACATAATTGAGTTAATATATTCATGGTAACATAAATATGGAACAATAGAGTGCTTGCACTAGTTGGTTGAATGGCTTCTATTGTGTCACTGCTAGCAAGCGCTTAGGCAGGCAAAGGTAACATGACACTTAATGTTGACAAGCCAAGTTTGTATGGTTTCTCTATCAGCATTCAATGGACTATGTCATGGCTGTAGTCGGTGAATGGTTTCTCCCTCCTCACAACATGATATGCGGCTGTAATTAGTTTTTTAATTTGGCTTCACATCACCTCATTCATTTGGAATATTTTATATGCAAACTTTTTATTTCCAATGACAAATTATGTTTCTGCTTTTACAGTTGTGCTCAAAAGTTTGCATACCCGTGGAGAATTGGTAATATATGTAACATTTGTAAAAAAATTAAAAAAAAGAGAGTGAGCAGGCAAAACACATGTCTTTTATTTCTTATGGGATTCACATTCAGCTGTAGGTCATAAAAGAATGGCACAATCATAAAACAAAACATGAAAAAAATTAACTGACCCCTGTTCAAAAGTCTGCTTAGTTCTTAATACTGTGTATTGCCCCCTTTAACATCAGTGACAGCGTGCAGTCTTTTGAAATAGTTGTCTATGAGGCACTAAATTCTTGCAGGTGGTATAGCTGCCCATTCGTCTTGGCAAAATACCTCCAGGTCATACAAAGTCTTTGGTCGTCTTGCATGAACTGCACATTTGAGATCTCCCCAGAGTGACTCGATGATATTAAGGTCAAGAGACTGTGATGGCCACGCCAGAACGTTCACCTTTTTCTGCTGTAACCACTGGAGGGTCAACTTGGCCTTGTGCTTAGGGTCATTGTCATACTGGAATGTCCAAGAGCGTCCCATGCGCAGCTTTCATGCAGAAGAAGGCAAATTGTCTGCCAGTATTTGCATTCATCTTGCCATCAATTTTCACAAGATTCCCCGTGCCTTTAGAGCTCACACACCCCCAAAACATCAGTGAGCCACCACAATGTTTCACAGTGGGGATGGTATTCTTTTCACTATAGACCTTGTTGACCCCTCTCCAAATATTGCGCTTATGGTTTTGACCATAAAGTTCTATTTTGGCCTCGTCACTCCAAATCAAGGTGTTGTTGGGCATATTGTAAGCAAGCTTTTTTGTGGCTTTGGCACAGTAAAGTCTTCTTTCTGGCAACTCGACCATGCAGCTCACTTTTGTTCAAGTATCGTTGTATTGTGCTGCTTGAAACAACCACACCATATTTTTCCAGAGCAGCCTGTATTTCTCCAAATTCATTAATTATTTATACACTGACACTAATTGCAATTTAAAAAGCCACAGGTGTGGGAAATTCACTTTTAATTGCCATTATCACCTGTGTGTCACCTTGTGTGTCTAACAAGGCCAAACATTCAAGGCTATGTAAACTTCTGATCAGGGCCATTTGGGTGATTTCTGTTATCATTATGATTTTAAAAGGAGCCAAACAACTATGTGATCATGAATGGATTTATATGATCACTGTCCTTAAATAAAAGACAGTTTTTTTTGCATGATCAGTCATATTTTCAAAATCAATGCCAAAATTTCACAATTTCTGCCAGGGTATGCAAACTTATGAGCACATCTGTAAATAAACTTGCCTGCTTGCTGAAGTGTAGTGTGTGTGCTCATGGCAAAAGCTAATTCTGAACCCATATTGCATCATATCAAAAACAACAAATGGAACCAGGCAAGCCTAATTCAGCCGGCCTGTGATTGGAAGGGATGAATGTTGTTGCCCTTGCTGGATTCAAACCCAGGTCTCTTATGTGATAGTCTTTGTCTTTAACCACTACGCCACTAAGCCATATGTGTGCTCTGTGTTGGTATAGCGTCTCAACATTAGATCATTTTGTCATGTATTAACTTCACGCCAAGTTTGAATATTTTGCTAGACACCATTAAGCATTGTGTTAAACTGTTAAACATCTCATTGGGTTTACTTCCACTACAAATAGCATCTATGAACTGTATGGCCTTTGCCACTGGCCGTTTTATCAGCTTGTTAGCCAGTAATAGGCTTGGTAGTATCTACTATAACTTTCTACTTGGAATAGTCATAAGAATTGAGCAAATACTAGCGAGACTGAAGATGAACTTCACACTGCCAAAGCTATTTCATTTCATGGCACAACAATGTTTGTTTTTCTTTCATTCGTTAATGTCATTGATATAGTAACTATCAATATAGGTGATGATAACTGACTTTTCCATCAAGTGAAAAGACAAGAGATTCGTGGAAACCCCTCTTCTTTTACTGTGCAAGGGGTTGTGATCTATATTACCCCCAAAATCATGCACAGATGTGTACTTAAAAAATCCACCAGAAGTTGTCGCAATATAACCGAAAACAGTTTTGTTTTAGGCTTACTATAACGTAGCTACTAAAGGTTATAGCCAGCTAAGTTTCCTGAAGAAATCCTAATGCATAATTTGTTTAGACCACGGTGAGGCTCCAACACCAGTCCCCTGCCTGGCAATTCGTGTCTAACCACTACGCTGTTTAACAAGGGGTAGTCAGTCACTCACTCACTCACTCAGTAAGAGACATTCGCTCTTCGCTGGCTCCGCTTACTTGGTCCAGCAAAAAATTATTTTAAACATTCCAGCACTTTTGATTCTTTTGCCTGTGTATTGGGTGTGTCAGCTTGCTGCTGCCTCCCGGGTTGAGAAATGTTTCATGTTATTTGCGTGAGATTGTTGTGTTGAATAGGGGCAACATATTAGTGGCTAAACGACTGCCAAAACTGAGCTAGACAGATTTTACTAGCCCAATCAGTTGACTTTGTCAAATAATCGTTACAGCTGTGATTCCGCTGCGTTCAGTTTACGTTGGCGTAAACGCCATGGCAAAATCTTTCCCTCCCCGTCAAGAAAAAAAAAAATCAATAATCAAAATGTTTTGTTCGACAAATGACTAATAATTTGTCAGGATACCACGTCTTTCTTAAAGGTATTTAGCTTGTTGGGCTATTTTCTGCATGTGATTTGAGAAACAGATCGCACTGTCATAGTAATCGGAGCCACCATATACTCTACACAGACACGCTGTAAGAGAAGCACAGAGGTCCTCACCACGTTCAAAATGGTTCTCCCGGTGAGCGTTGGAAACAAAAGTCGATCTCTTTGACCACCGCACATGAAACAAATTTTCAGACTGAATGCCTTTAAAAAAGGAAGGAAATAGAGAGATAACCAGAGGAACGCACATTGTAGGTACCAGTCTTTTGTTTGCTTGACTACGTTAATTAGCTAACCTTTCAGTTAAAACACAAATTATTCTCACCTCATTTAGATGTTGCGATCAATATTGCTGCCAAAATTGTACCCCCAGTTATATTGAGAAACAAAGACGTCAGGCAAGGCAAAGAAGAAAGTAAAGAAGAGATGGAGAGCCAAGAATAGGAAGAAAGGTGAGAGGAAGAAAGGAGAGAAGAGATGGAGCGAAAGGAGTAGGGCATCTAGCTACCCGCCTGTGCCACTCCCTCAACGGCCTCCCCATCAATGAGCTGGACTATAGGAAATATAGTGCCCCCCCCGAACAACATTCCCCCACAGCAAGAACATTTGCCTGAGGAAACACTGCGTTAGAGCCTTTATTCAGTTGGCATCAAATGTCGGAAAACTTATCGAAAAGTGGACCGACTTAACTGGACTTTGTCCAATAATTTAATTAATTTATTTATTTTCTATCCCAAAAAACAATTTATGTTTTTGTTTTGTATGGTAAATGAAGGTCTTACTGAGTGATTTAGTGCTGTCCTTTTTCTCTTGTGTGTGCTGTGTGTCTCAAAATGTAAACAGTGGTTTGTCATCTGCAGATACAGAGCAGATTCGAGAAGCTCTAAGGAAAGGATTGGAGTTCAACACGAAAGCAGCTTTACCCCCGATCAACTCTCAAAGACAAGGACATGACAGACCTCAGTGAGTCTAAATATAAACACACAAACTCAATATTCTTTAAAATGACCAACACCAAATCGAAACTGTCTTGACATGATAATGGACTCGAGATTCAGTACCGGTCTCTATCCTTCACCACAATGTCTCCTCTTCATCTGTCTCACCATGATGCTGTTATTAAAGCCTTTGTAAAAGCAACTAAGTAACTGAAGTTAATGTTACTTAGTTGCTAACTAAATAAGTAACTAAAGTTAATGTCCAGTAGAGAATTACAGAGTATGGATAAAGGATGTTTGATGCTAATTTTGTGCAGCCCTGTTGTCCTCAATGAAGACAAAATGTGGCTCCAGGGGGGAAAATTAGTCTGAAACCCCTGCTTTAGTTCAGTTGTACATGCACCTAACACCTTTTGATGATTATTTCTTCTGCGGATATGTCTGCGGATATGTGATTGAGTTTGCAAAGCAAATAATCATGCTTCTGTCATCCAAGCATGGGCTACATTGTAGTTAAGGTTTACCTGTGAGGGTTTTTGTGAAAGCTTTTCCATCAACCAGAGGACGGTTATCATTAGTAGTGCTAATGGCTACACAAAGTGGTTGACTTTGTTGGCCCCTTTTTTAGTTCACAACATGGATGAGCACAACTCTTTGATGCTGATGAACGTAATCAGCATCTTTGCCCATTGAACATGGCCTGGATTTATGTACTTAATATTTATGAGTCACATTGCCACCAAAGTGCATGCATACTCCTAATGTGTCAATGTTTGCAACACAGAAAAGGGACAATGCACACTGAAGTTGTAGGGTGCACTAATCACAGATTAATAATGTTCTGTCTTAAGCCAAAATTGATGAAGAAAATTTGTTTTCAAATAGGTACATTACTAACTAAATTATTGGTATACCTCGCAATACTTTCAACAGCTTAGGATATGTATGGTTTTGTATGTGGTACCCTTCTTCCCTGTTTTTTCTGTAGAGATGCAGGTTTACAGGTTAGAGAAACTTGAGCTATGAAGGAGAACTTGATTAAACGTTTCCAGTTCCATAGCACACTCATTCACATGCGTCATATGGAGGTTTTGCCAACTGGTTTGATGTCGCTCCTCTGTATTTAAGTGGTCATTTGAATTTTTATTTTGCTGACACACTCCATGTTTCTTCACCCTTTTTCCAGGAGTCGTAAAGATAGCTTGGAGAGTGATAGTTCGGCAGCCATAGTCCCTCACGAGCTGGTTCGTACTAGACAACTGGAGAGTGTTCATCTGAAATTTAACCAGGAGTCCGGAACACTGCTTCCCCTCTGTCTAAGGTACACACAGTGAATATACTCTGTAGTTGGGGATGAGCCTAGGTCTTCCCACACCATCTGACAAAGAGCCCTTTTTGTTTTTGTGAGATGTGGAGAGTTTACATAGAGAGACAAAGAGAGAGAGCAAGAAATCAGAAATTAGATGCTGAAAAACAGCAGACTCCTCTTACAGACAAATTTGTATTTTCCTGCCATAGCCTGGGGGACACTGACTACACCTGTATCCATAAGGAATAACCGAAGATTATGATGTTTTAGTTGGTGAACATATTGATTGAATAGATGATGGGGATAATAATGGAAGTACAAGTGATACTTGTATTGTATTATTGTAGATTGCTGAAATGGTAATAATAATTATACATTATTATTTTTCCCAATGATTCAATCAAATGTATTTATTTTCGTTGGTATTCACTGCTATCAGCATTTTTTATCTCACTAATGCATTGCTTTATTTTATAACAATATATATTGTATACGTTGATGCTTTGGTAATATTTCTGCAGTGTTTTTCCTGCCAATAAAGCAATTTGAAATTGAAATTGAGAGACAGCGACACAGAGAGACAGCGACACAGAGAAAGAGAGACAGCCAGCGCCACAGAGAAAGAGAGACAGCCAGCGCCACAGAGAAAGAGACAGCGCCACAGAGAAAGAGAGAGAGAGCGCGACACAGAGAAAGAGAGAGAGAGCGCGACACAGAGAAAGAGAGAGCGAGCGCGACACAGAGAGAGTGACACAGATGTTAGCTTCTGTCCGCTTTTGATCCATGAACAAAATCATTAAACTGGAGGTCAGATGAGAACTTTCTTTATTAGCATGAGTCCAAGATGTTGATCTTCTATAGTTCTCTTACATGTTCTCCAATGATTAAAAAGTTATTTTATGCCAGAACACATAGGAGGCGGTCAGTGAGCCATAACTAACCATTACACAGTCTTATAAGAAAGGTTTATCCTACAAAATACCCTTGTATGGTATATTTCAACCTATGGTCTGAGGTTCTATTCATGCCCATAATCTCACACAGAGAAAGAGAGACACAGAAAGGGAGAGACACAGAGAAAGAGGGAGAAGGGGTGAGAGAGAGACAAAGAGTGGGACAGAGGTGGAGAGAGACACTGAGGAAGAGAGACAGTGGGAGAGACACACACACACAGAGGAAGAGAGAGCGACATACAGGGAGAGAGAGACAGAGGGAGAGTTTTTAGTTTTATAACACGTTTATTGGTTCCATGAACCCAAAATACAACAGTATAAAAACAAACAGATATTCAACACCAATTCATCCTCCACAGTAACAGAGCATAACATACCCTGAACGCCCCATATACTTATGAACTGCCCAAGAGAGACACACCCAGAGAGAGCGAGCGCAGACATGTCTTTAAGTTACTTCAGACTTCAAGTCAAAGTCAAGTTCCAAGTCACTGCATGCAAGGTCAAGTCTCAAGTCTTTTAAGCACTATAAGCTATAGTGATAATCTATTAGTCCAAAGTCCTTTCAACATTAAGTGCACTTTTTGGGGATGACTATTATTTTATGGGCTATTTTAAATCAGCAGTTTATAATCTAGTACAATAATATTGAATTGCAACATTTAATTTATTATAGCAAACATGCATTTTATGTTTAATTGAAGTATGATGAGGCTGTTGTATGATAATTGAAGTATGATGAGGCTGTTGATGAGGCTGTTGTATGATAGTTTAATTGAAGTATGATGGGGCTGTTAAGGCTGTTGTATGATAATTGAAGTATGATGAGGCATGTTGAGGCTGGGGCCAGCCTATTCTACTAGTCTATCTGCCATTAGCCAAATTGTCTGACTATTTTACGTAGATTAGCCATGAGCTGACAGCTCTTTGTGTTTGGTATGGTTATATGTGTTAGCTAGTTATTAGCTACTGTAATTAACTAGCTGGCAAAGATTAGAAACAGGCCCAAAATATTAGGCTTTTTCTCACTGAATGTAAAGAAGCTTTGTAGCAAAATGCTATTACGAATGGAGCAGATGCACAGATGCATGTCGCTGTTACCTTGGTGACTTTCAACTTTAATCGCTTGGAGCTACCAGACCAGAACAAGGCGGGAAAGCAGGTTTTTTCCTTAGTTTTATCTATTCTATATTTACATGCCAAGGCATGAGTCCAATGACTGCAAGTCCAAGTCATGTCACAAGTCAATTTATTGGTGACTTAATTGCGACTTGAGTCCAAGTTTGCGACTTGAGTCACCAACTCTAAGTGAGAGACACACAGAGCCACACACACACAGTGCACAAGACACACACACCACTCTGAGAGGGGGAGGGAGGGAGAGAGAGAGAGGGAGGGGGAGAGAGAGAGAGACGTGCATGCGTGCACTGAGAGCGAGCACACCACACATCAATCAAATACAATTTTTCCTTGTCTTCCAAACAGCTAATTTAGCCTGCCCTAACAAAAAATTCAGCAAGACCACCACACCGTCTACTAAAACTGTACATCGGTCCAAATATAAATATTCGAGAACAGAAAAATTCACCCAAAACAGTAAACCATGGAACAATGTAAAAACAAGCACTGTCAGCCGGAGCACTGTGGACTGGTGGGTGGGGCTTTGGCACTGTAGGCTGTTGGGCGGGACTTGGGCTCTGTAGAGCTTAGGGCTGTCGCAATTATTATATAATTACCTGATGGCGATTATTTGAGCCAGATCGCAATTATTTTTATGACAACAATCGTTTAAAATCTGAATAAGGGAGTTTTACGCCACTGTTAGAAACGTCTCAACAAATACCATGTGAATTAAGTCGGTTTCTATCAGTTATGATGTCTAGCCCAGGGGTGCAGCAGCGTTTGACAGCTCTGCGGAAAGTTATAGGGACAGATAATTTACTGTAAGTAATTTGCTCCTTAATTTCAGTATGTTTAAACCCAGTTTAGAATTGTTTTGCAATGCAACATTATGTAATTTCGCAACATTATTAGTTAATAGACAAACGCATTTCAGTCGCATATTTGTCGTATCAACTCTGATCGACAAAAGAAAACCACACACAAGCGTGTTTAAAATATACAGTGAATGAAAAAAGTATTTGATCCCCTGCTGATTTTGTACGTTTGCCCATTGACAAAGTAATGATCAGTCTGTAATTTTAATGGTAGGCTTATTGAACAGTGAGAGACAGAATAACAACAAAAAAATCCAGAAAAACGCGTGTCAAAAATGTCATAAATTGATTTGCATTTTAATGAGTGAAATAAGTATTTGATCCCCTCTCAATCAGAAAGATTTCTGGCTCCCAGGTGTCTTTTTACAGGTAACGAGCTGAGATTAGGAGCACACTCTTAAAGGGAGTGCTCCTAATCTCAGCTTGTTACCTGTATAAAAGACACCTGTCCACAGAATCAATCAGATTCCAAACTCTCCACTATGGCCAAGACCAAAGAGCTGTCCAAGGATGTCAGGGACAAGATTGTAGACCTACACAAGGCTGGAATAGGCTATAAGACCATCGCCAAGCAGCTTGGTGAGAAGGTGACAACAGTTGGTGCGATTATTCGCAAATGGAAGAAACACAAAAGAACTGTCAATCTCCCTCGGTCTGGGGCTCCATGCAAGATCTCACCTCGTGGAGTTGCAATGATCATGAGAACGGTGAGGAATTAGCCCAGAACTACACGGGAGGATCTTGTCAATGATCTCAAGGCAGCTGGGACCATAGTCACCAAGAAAACAATTGGTAACACACTACACCATGAAGGACTGAAATCCTGCAGCGCCCGCAAGTTCCCCCTGCTCAAGAAAGCACATGTACAGGCCCGTCTGAAGTTTGCCAATGAACATCTGAATGATTCAGAGGAGAACTGGGTGAAAGTGCTGTGGTCAGATGAGACCAAAATCGAGCTCTTTGGCATCAACTCAACTCGCCGTGTTTGAAGGAGGAGGAATGCTGCCTATGACCCAAAGAACACCATCCCCACCGTCAAACATGGAGGTGGAAACATTATGCTTTGGGGGTGTTTTTCTGCTAAGGGGACAGGACAACTTCATCGCATCAGAGGGACAATGGACGGGGCCATGTACTGTCAAATCTTGGGTGAGAACCTCCTTTTCTCAGCCAGGGCATTGAAAATGGTTCGTGGATGGGTATTCCAGCATGACAATGACCAAAAACACACAGCCAAGGCAACAAAGGAGTGGCTCAAGAAGAAGTACATTAAGGTCCTGGAGTGGCCTAGCCAGTCTCCAGACCTTAATCCCATAGAAAATCTGTGGAGGGAGCTGAAGGTTCGAGTTGCCAAAAGACAGCCTCGAAACCTTAAAGACTTGGAGAAGATCTGCAAAGAGGAGTGGGACAAAATCCCTTCTGAGATGTGCAAACCTGGTGGCCAACTACAAGAAACGTCTGACCTCTGTGATTGCCAACAAGGGTTTTGCCACCAAGTACTAAGTCATGTTTTGCAGAGGCGTCGAATACTTATTTCACTCATTAAAATGCAATTCAATTTATAACATTTTTGACATGTGTTTTTCTGGATTTTTTGTTGTTATTCTGTCTCACACTGTTCAAATAAACCTACCATTGAAAGTATAGATTGACAAAGAAAGTGCATTTCTTTGTCAGTGGGCAAACATACAAAATCAGCAGGGGATCAAATACTTTTTTCCCTCACTGTATTTACTAATATTGTAAGTTGAATTTTGTAATTTCCATCCATATTTTCTAATTAGATAATGTGCATTAAAATGCATAAAAATGCAGAAATATCTGTTCTCCCATTGCATATGTAGGCCTAAGTTTGAAAAAAATGTCCTTGTACATGTTTTACAGAATTAATCAACTGAGCGTTCAAACACGTTTTGCTATTTTAGGAAGGCCTACATAAGTTTTATATATTATTATATAAAACTTAAAAAATTATATATCAAATAACTAGCCTATAACAATATATGCAGCAGAGTGAGAGGTGAAATGTTACAATGCACAGGAAAATATAATTTCCATTGCTTTGCAGTTGCATTTTGTGTAGAGCAATCATTAACAACATGGATTTAGTGATAGTTCCAAAGCCGAATACAACTGCACCACTCTGGGCACATTTTGGTTTTAAGCCAAAAGAAGCAATTTTTTGGAGAAGCCAGATTGTCAGATTTTCTTCAGAAAGGTGGCAGTCAAAAGCGTGAACACCACACATCTGAAGAACCATCTCCAGATCACCAGGTGTATTATTACAATATTATTAGCCTTACGCCGTAGTAGAGGCATAAAATTATCAATATAGACAAAGAAAATCATTAATCGCAATTATATGGGTGACAGTTAATCTTCAACTAAGCCCTAGTGGAGCTTTTGAATGGGACTTAAAACTGTGGTTGAATCACGTCGTTTGCTACTGATTTAATTAACTCACTGTTTTCAAGTTATTAACTTTACAAACAATATCCAAAATAATATACAATATACAAAACAATATACAGCTCTGGAAAAAATTAAGAGACCACTGCAAAATTATCAGTTTCTCTGGTTTTACTATTCATAGGTATGTGTTTGAGTAAAATGAACAGTTTTCTTTTATTCTATAAACTACTGGCAACATTACTCCCAAATTCCAAATAAAAATATTGTCATTCAGAGTATTTATTTGTAGAAAATAACAACTGGTCAAAATAACCCAAAAAAGATGCATTGTTTTCAGACCTCAAATAATGCAAAGAAAATAAATTCATATTCATATCTCAACAACAAAATACTTATGTTTTAATTTAGGAAGAGTTCAGAAATCAATATTTGGTGGAATAACCCTGATTTTTAATCACAGCTTTCATGCGTCTTGGCATGCTCTCCACCAGTCTGTCACATTGCTGTTGGGTGACTTTATGCCACTCCTGGCACAAAAATTCAAGTAGCTCGGCTTTGTTGGATGGCTTGTGACCATCCATCTTCCTCTTCATCAAATTCCAGAGGTTTTCAATGGGGTTCAGGTCTGGAGATTGGGCTGGCCATGACAGGGTCTTGATTTGGTGGTCCTCCATCCACACTGCAATTGACCTGGCTGTGTAGCATGGAGCATTGTCCTGCTGGAAAAAACAATTCTCAGAGTTGAGGAACATTGTCAGAGCAGAAGGAAGCAGGTGTTCTTCCAGGATAACCTTGTACTTGGCTTGATTCATGTGTCCTTCACAAAGACAAATGTGCCCGATTCCAGCCTTGCTGAAGCATCCCCAGATCATCACTGATCCTCCACCAAATTTCACAGTGGGTGCGAGACACTGTGGCTTGTAGACCTCTCCAGGTCTCCGTCTAACCATTAGATGACCAGGTGTTGGACAAAGCTGAAAATTTGACTCATCAGAGAAGATGACCTTACTCCATTCCTCTACGGTCCAATCCTTATGGTTTTTTGCAAACTTCAGCCTGGCTCTTCTTTGCTTCTCATTGATGAAGGGCTTTTTTCTAGCTTTGCATGACTTCAGCCCTGCCCCTAGGAGCCTGTTTCGAACCGTCCTCACCTTGCACTTCACCCCAGCTTCTGTTTGCCATTCTTTTTGTAGGTCGCTTGATGTCATCCTATGGTTGTAGAGTGACATTCGAATGAAATGACGGTCATTGGACAGTCGTTTTTGCCCTCTGACAGTCTGCAGTGGTGGAACTGGATTTTGACCCGTTTTGGATTAATTCCAATTAGTCAATGAATAAATGTAACAAATGAATTTAATATATAAAGAGTTAATAGATTTTGTCCCCAATGTCTGTTGCTTGACCTTGTTCTTATGAACCACCGTCTTTGAAATTTTCATCCCTCTGCCAGTAAAGCCAGAATTGAACCCTTTTCCTCACTCAAAGCTTTTGTTTTCAACTCTTTTGTTATGCTGAATAGTTATTTTTTCATTCAAATTACCTTTGAGGTACTACTTGCACTGTATTTGCCATCCAGCTGGTCTTATTGCAAGAGGATAGTGATGACCATAGCAGTGGTTTTTATTCTTTTCCTTGTTAAATTAGATTTTTTTCAGGTAATCACCTAATCAGTACCTCATTAAGTAAAATGAGGTGTGCCTGTGTTGGAATTTAACAGACACTGGAATTGAATGGCTGCCATACATGTAGAGATGATGATTTAAGAAAAATTAGGAGTGGTCTCTTAATTTTTTCCAGTGCTGTATATATAAATGTTCTTACAGACTTTTGGTCTCTAACATAATAAAATACATACATTTTGTGTATTGTCATAAAGCACAACAATGAATTGTTTAATATCCATAAATTCTTCCTCCATCTGCTTTTTAGTCTTATGTGAATTAATTAAATCCCACACTATGAATTTAGCTGCAAGTCTTCATCCAGTAGACTAGTTTAGTTTATAAATCAATGTATATAGATTTTTCATCTGTTGGAGATTGCAAACCTGTAATGACATTGATAATGTGAGGTAAAACTGTTAGGCCTGGTTGGGCACAGTGAAGCCTGGTTGGGCACAGTGAAGCCTGGTTAGGCACTGCGAAGCCTGGTTAGGCACTGCGAAGCCTGGTTGGACACTGCGAAGCCTGGTTGGACACTGCGAAGCCTGGTTGGACACTGCGAAGCCTGGTTGGGCAACGTGAAGCATTATTGGGCAACGTGAGGCATTATTGGGCAACGTGAGGCATTATTCGGCATTCTAAGGTCTGGTTTTAAACAATTCAGGAGACAAAAGAAATTTGGCATGTCCCAAAGGGGCAATTCCATTCCGCATATTCACTATCCTGCTCTACATAAACATCATAGACAATTCATTTTAAAGCTTGATCATCACAGTATCATAAACTGTAATGTGATGTATAAATGTCCTTTTAATTGAACAGTTACGCTTTTATACTTTCACACAATGTTTACACATTATTTTCATATGCCTCAATATCTATTACATTGTCCTCGTTGTGTGGGTTTGTGATGTAAGATTTTCATGGTACATGTCCAACAACAACTGCGTTTCTGTGCATGTGATCAAATTAAGTCAACTGCAACTTGATTTCTTTAACATCCTTCATGGCAGTATATATAAATACATCTAGTTTTACTGAGTGCAAACAATGTGTTTTTGAACAGAAAAGAATTCAACAGCTCAAAAAGCAACAACGTGGAATTATTCAAAATTCAAACAGAACATTAAACCAGAAAAGGAACGAGGCAAGCCTGGTTCAGCCGCGATTAGAAGAGATTAATGTTGTTGCCCCTGGCTGGTTTCAATCCGGAGTTTTCTATGTGGCAGACTGTTTCTTTAACCATTACGCTATTTAAACAGCGGGAATGTAACTTTTACCTCAGCCATTACATTTTTGGCGAAATAACATGGACAACAGAATGTTTATTAGTGGAACTAAAGTGTACTCTTGTACAAAGATTTCTGTAGATGGCTAGCAAATAGCTATACAGTACCAATAATGAAACAAGAAACCAGGCAAGTCTAGTTCAGCCGGCCCGCAATAGAAAATGTTGCCACCTCGAGATTCAATCCCGGGTTGCCCATGTGAAAGGCTGTGTCGTCAACCACTATATCATGGAGTAGTACATTTGCTGGGTGTCAGTATAGCCTCTTGTCTCTATCCTGAACAAATCCTCTTTTGCCACTGGCCGTTTTAATAGTTAATTGGCCATTCGTGAATGACATTGATACAGTTAAACTGACTAACGTTTCTTACTAAGTTTACCTCCACCACATATAGCAGCTATGTATTGCGTTTGCCACTGGCCATTTTAACAGCGTATTAGCCAGTAATAAGCTTTACCGGTATCTACTAATTTACTGGAATACTCATAAGAATTAAGCAATTGCTAGCGCGTCTGCCAAAGCTATTTCATTTCATGGCATAAGAATGTATTTTTTTCTTTCATGGCAAAACAACGTACTTTTTCATTCATGAATGACATTTATACAATAACTATCAATAAAGGCGACGATGACTAACTTTTTCCTCCAGTGAAAAGACGAGAATCGTGGAATCTACCAGAAATAATTAATGAATGTCATTGCTCTCAATAGATTCAAACTTAGGTCTTCCACATGAGAGGCACTGTCTTTTACCACTACGCGACGGCATTACACGTTTCAGCAGTCGCCTGACTCCACTGAGGATTGTGTAAAACTGACTAACGTTTCTTATTAAGTTTACCTCCACCACAAATAGCGTCTATGAACTGTATTACTTTTGCCACTGGCTGTTTTAACAGCTTATTAGCCAGTAATAGGCTTACTAGTATCTACTAACTTCCTTGGAATAATCATAAGATTTGAGCATGACTGAAGATGAACTATTCCATGCCAGAAACAGTCGCAATATAACCGTATACAATTCAGGGTTTCGGTTTTAGACAGCATAGTTTTTGCCAATACAGAATAATTCACTATGCGTACTTCTCTTCGCCTGCGAGGAGATACGAACTCTGGACCTATAGTTCACAAGCCCGCTTCTCTAACCACTTCACTATTTAACAAGGGGTCAGTCAGTCAGTCACTCAGTCAGTCAGTCACTCAGTAAGAGACATTCACTCTTCTTAGCGGGCTCCGCTTATGTGGTCTGGCAAAAAATGACTAGTCACTCCATGGCTGGTTCATTTCTTTAGGAAATAATAAAAAATGGGTCAGGTAATACAATTATTCTTTTACATATGTGATTTACGGTATTACTGAGTGGATATATATTGTTGTGAGAGAGCTGAAAAGTGGATACGGAGTGGATAAATATTTCTGAGACAAAAATTGGAACATCTGAGAGGCAAATCGAACCGGGGTCAAAAACATTGAAGGTCAGGGATGTTCCTGCAAGACCACATGGCCTGCTGGTATTCAGTTCAGCTCTGTATCATTTCCAAATGTAACTTTTACCCCTGTCATTACATTTGTAGTCATCACATGGGCAACAGAATGTTTATTAAGGAAACTAAAGTGTACACTTGTACAAAGATACTGTAGATGGTCGTCCATACAATAATAGTTGAATAGCTAACCTCTATGCTATGTGAACTACGAGGAAATCGAAAGCATAATTACTATATGTTTTTATTTAAAAAAAAACACTAATAGCCTACACAGAAATAAATACTATTTGTTTAAACACTTTTTCTTAATGAATAATATAATGGGCACAGCTATTTGCTTAGATCATGGTTTTGAAGTAGAGTGTGGTAGAAGAACGCATCTTTAAAACCGGCAGAAGGCTATAACTGTATACTCTCCCTATTTCTCAGACTAGCTTTCAATTTCAATTCCTGTTTTTTGTTCTACAATGCTGAATAAAGCTTAAAAATTAGTTCAGAAGTTCAGTTGTTGGAGAAACAAAATTATTATATCCATATTATGACTGGTTTTTCTCTGTTGACTTGAGCGAACTATAAAACCAAGCACAAACTATAAAACCAAACATATGATACTGTGTTTTTTGCTTCAACACCGAAACTATATTTTACTGAGAAGTATTTCAACATATAACCAAATACAGGTTTTAAACTAGTCTACAACAGCAAGGCCTATCAGACCCCCAGTATCCGTGTGGTTTAGCTTTGTTAGCATTCAATAGTCTAAAAAAGAATGAATTACAGGATTTGTTTGTTTTAAATGTCAAATGAATTTGAGGAATACAATAATGTGTTTGTATTTCAGGTCTTATGATAGAAATACGAAAAAAACTATTACTTCACAGAACACACACTATAGCATTTTTATTAGGCTCTAAAAACTAATTACATTAAAGTTATTAATTAAAATACACCACATGTAAATTCTTCAGAATGAATCCAATAGTCTTGTTTTTATTTTGAACTTATTTTGATGTTCACAGGTGGTGCTAAGGGGGTGCTATCTTGATGCATGGAGGTGCTGACATGAATGGCTTTAATGAGCACTGATGCTAGCTGTCCAGCTTTCTTAAAACTCAATGCCACAACCTTTGCTACTTCTATAGGAGGAAACGAAATGGGATTTCACAATCTCATTCATCTAGGCCTAATACTCAAGGAGTCATTGACAAATCGGCACCATTGACAGAAAATGCGGTTAAACGGCTTAGCTGGTTTGAAGAGCCCGCACTCCAATTGACCCCTATATGATCTATTCCATTAAGAGAATTGTGAATGAATGTTTTATATCTCAGGAATTGTGTAATACATCAATGTGGAGTTTATTTAGATTTTAGGTCAAATTGGCCAATACATTTCTTCGAATAAAGGTTTGATCTCTGGCAACGACGAGTCAGCCTATAGAGACGAAGTAATGTCACTGACTTTGTGGTGTCAGGATAACAACCTCCAGCTCAATATCCGCAAAACGAAGGAGATGATTGTTGATCACAGGAAGCAGCGGCGGGGAGACCATGCCCCCATACACATCAATAGATCTGCTGTAGAGAGAGTTCACAACATCCGGTTCCTTGGTGTCAACTTCAGCGATGACTTGACCTGGTCTCATCACTCTAACATCTTGGTGAAGGAGGCCAGGAAACGGCTCTTCTTCCTACGCCGATTAAGGAGATTTGGCATGGATTCCAGGATATTCACCAACTTCTACAGATGCACTATCGAGAGTATCCTGTCCGGGTGTGTCATCGCCGGGTATGGCAGCTGCACCGCCCTCGACCATAAAGCACTTCAGAGGGTGATTAAAACAGCAGAGCGCATCACAAGGTCTGACCTGCCATCCCTGCAGGATCTCTACACAGAGAGGTGTAGGAGGAGGAGCAAACAAATCATTACAGATCCCAGCCACCCATGCCATGGACTGTTTACCAAGCTGCCGTCAGGCAGAAGGTACAGGAGGATTCCGTCCAAAACTAACAGGCTTCGGAACAGTTTCTTTCCTCATGCCGTAAGGCTGCTCAATTCAGGAAGCCCTCTTCCCTTCCATCCATAGTCCCATGCACACTTGTCACTTTATATCATGCTCATCTGCCAATCATATCATGCACACCTGTCACTTTTATTTTGCACTACGGTTGTACAGTTGTATAGTTATTATTATTGATGCGTGTTTTTTGTATAGTGTTGTTATTGATAGTTTGTGTTATCTTCTTATTTTTATATTAAAATTACTGTTACTTTTTTAACTTTTAACTGCACTGTCGGGAGTAGGAAAACCAAGCATTTCATTGCCATAACTTGTTATTGCAAATGACAAATAAACCTTTTGAACTTTGATAGTGATAAATGACTGCCTTTAATTTTTGCTACTCTGTTTTCGCACAACCCTCGAATGATTATACAACATAATAGCATACGGAGATTTTGAACAAAAACAAATAAATTGCATGAAGTCTAGACCTTTGTAACATGATTTATTAAATATGAGAACAAAATACAAAGTGTTTCAGATACACAGCCTATCGGCTGCCAAGAAAATTAAGTGCTCAGCATTTTTAGGGAACATTTTGCCTTTAGCATGTATAAAATAAAATAGTAAATGTACTTGATTGGAATGAAGTTAAACAAAAAAAGCGTTATCATCATGCAGCCAAAAATAAATATATTATTTCAGTGCGCTACATTGCAAATAAGGTGCTTTCAAATATTAAGCGCTCAGCATTTAACCAACTAATACACTGCATGCACAATTATTAGGCAAGTGAGTATTCTGATCGTATCATTACTTCTATGCACATTTTCCAACTCCAAACCATATAAACTTGAATGCTCATTGGATTGAATAATTTTCAGGTAAAATGTATTGGTGTAATGAGGGAGGTTGTGGCAACAGTGAATAACACCTAATATCAAGGTGTGCATAATTATTAGGCAGCTTCATGACCTCAGGTAAAACGAGCCAAAAAATATATTTAGCTGATATTTAGCTTACAGTCAAAAATTGTAAAATGCTTTTCAGATGGATGCAACACTCTTGAAATGGCTAAACTATTGAGGCGTGACCACCGGACAATCAAAGGTTTTGTTGCGAATAGTCAGCAATGGTGCAAAAAAGAGCATGGAGAAGAAAAGATGCAAATTAACTGTAAAAGACTTGAGAAGAATTAAACGTGAAGCTACCAGGAACCCATTATCCTCCAGTGCCATCATATTCCCGAACTGCAACCTACCTGGAGTGTCCAGAAGTACAAGGTGTCAAGTGCTCAGAGACATGGCCAAGGTCAAGAAGGCTGAAACACGACCACCACTGAATAAGATTTGAAATGTACTGTATAGATTGGGCAAAGAAATACCTGAAGACAGAGTTTTCAAAGGTTTTATGGACAGATTAAACCAGAGTGACTCTTGATGGACCAGATGAATGGGCCTGTGGCTGGATCACTAATGGACACACGGCACCATTTCAGTCAGGCGCCAGCCAGGAGGAGGAGGGGTACTGGTATGGGCTGCTATCATTAAGGATGAGGTAGTTGGACCTTTTCGGGCTGAAGATGGACTGAAACTCCCAAACCTACTGTCAGTTTCTGGAAGATACTTTCTTCAAACTGTGGTACAGGAAGAAGTCCTCAGCATTCAAGAAGGCCATGATCTTCATGCAGGATAATGCTCCATCACATGCATCCAAGTACTCCACTGTTGGCTAGCAAGCAACAGCCTCAAAGATGCCAGAATAATGACCTAGCCTCCTTCCTCACCTGACTTAAATCCTATTGAGAATTTGTGGGCCCTTCTCAAACGTGATATTTACAGTCAGGGAAGACAATACCCCTCTTTGAACAAAATTCGGGAGGCTGTGGTTGCTGCTTCAGCGAAAGTTGATTGTGACTCCAGGGATGGAAGGTTCATGGCAGTTATTGAAAAGAAGGGTGGTTATAGTCACTGAATATTCTTTTAAGGACAAAAAGTTTAATTGTCATTTTGTGTTACTTATTTCTGACACTTTATAAATTGAGAATAAACACTTGAGTTGGGAGAAATTATTTTGTAAATTAGTTGCCTAATAATTCTGCACACCAATTGTTGCCTAATAATTCTGCACTTGTATGTATTCCCCTGAGAAAGATCAAAACTCACTTTCCTTTGTTAAACATTCAGGTTTGAGGTTCAATTATATTTTGGATTGACTGCGTGCATTGTTTGTTAAACAATAAAATAAATCTTGAGGAATACGATTTGCCTAATAATTTTGTGTGTAAAATGCACAAACACTGAAAGGCTAAAGAATAATAACGCAATTATATAGCCAGTTCTTTTCCAAGTTTTATTCATAGAAGGACAATGAGCCCGTTTGTGATTCACAGCAAATGCATTTATTATTTTCTGGGTATCCAAGGCTTTTGTTCTTTTTGAGTTGATGGCCAGCAAGGAAGTTGCGGTTTTGTGCATCTCCCATACTGTTCCTTAGGTACATTTTCAGGTGCTTGATGTGATCATTTGTAGAGTTCACTTAATCATCATTTTATTCAGCATTGTGGGAAACCCGACTTGGGTTGACCTCAGAATTTAGTGACAGTGCCAACTGTGCTTAGGTGGGCGCAAAAGTTTAGAAGAGCGAACCGATGTCTTCCATTAAAAATAATGCAATGGTTTTTTTTAAAAAGATTTGCAACATGCTGCTGCCATATTTTTCATCATTCCACCTCTACATCCTCATTTTTAATTATTTCCAATTCACCCTAGGCTCTGATCTTTTATCTGGGGTTTCACCCATTCATCCATTGATGTCATTCAGTGAAGGGGGATCAGCACCTGGGTACAGATTAACGCCTGCCCCGCTAGTCTGATTTTGGCAAATTAAGTAGGAGTAAAAAAACAGGTAAATAGTCTCTAAAGGTTTTCAGTTTGTGAGTTTAGACGTTTGTCTAGAACTCACAAACCCGAGACGTTTGTAGGCCTATTAAATATTAATTAGCCCCTCTAAATAATATATCAGTCAGTATATTTGCTGTGATTTCTTTTTTCGTTAACTGTTCCATTGCATTTTAAACTCCTTACAAATTGTATAGAAATGTTAAAGAATTGTGTTCATTTGGCAGCATGTTCGGTTGAGTTTATGCTTTGAATGTAACTCGCTCATCTGAAGTGAGCTCTCTTCTGTAAATAGTAGCTAACGTCTCCCTACTATCCGCCGCCCCCATTATCGGCCATTTCTAGTGGTCGGAGAAGTAAATCCTTTCATGTTCAAAATGTAAATGCACTGGATAGCAACGGTACGTTTTGCTAATCAACATACCCTTTCAGCTAGTCCACCTCCAATTTTTATAGAAATGTATGGAGGTTAAAAACATTTTTTGAATGGATGTCATGTATGGAAATTGTTTTCGACAAGTTGCAATTCGTGAAATTCGACTTGCGCAACAGACCAGACGTCATGTAGCTTAATATCAAAGTGATCAGTCTTTTTTCTTTACCAGAAGGCAGGAAAACTAGCTACAACTTTCTAGTAGATTATTCAGGGAAGACTACGATCTGTCATTTGTAATACAAATACATTGTCCTCTGGGTTCATTTTCTTAATCAATCCTTTTCCTCTCCCTAACAGCAAGCCCTACTCTGCACTAATCTTATGCAATACGTTCTACGCCGCACCTTCGATGTTTGTAACTGGTTAGAATTTGCTGTTCGGAGTGCCTGCACAGCTAATCGTTTCCCCCAACCCGCGCGTGTCACTATGGGTTCATGGCTATTACTTTTGTTAGTAATAGAGCTATCATGGAATTGGGGTATTTTAAGAATACTCACTTTAACTCACTTTTAATAAATTGGGACGAATGAGAGTCGTGATCAGAATAACAAATTGCTGTTCGATATGCCGATAATAGGGGTTTCTACGAGATTAGTTAGCCAAGATCAAATTTTAAAATCAAATCAAATCAAAGCAAATCACTCTTAATGGGCGATAACCCCAGATAAAGGATCATGCTTAGTGGTTGAATGCAAATTAACTTAATAATGAGAATGAAGTGTAATGTTGATGACATAGTTGTTCATTGTTGATCACATGCAGCGGGACAAAATCTGTTTAAACTCTAAACTTAGTATTGCTGTCTTATTCATGAATTTCCTTTTTTATTAGGACAGAAACAAAATATGAAACATAGGCCTGTATGAAATTTTGCTGATTATTTTATAAAACAATGAAGATGATCCAGCTTCCTATGTAATTCATCAAAGGTATCCTGGTAATTAATTATTAGTGAAACAAAATAAAAACTATATCCTTGACTGTTTCATAACTTTGATATTAGGTTAGCTTTATGCAAATCATTTTACCTTTATGGGCCTAGTAATCAAACATTCTAGAGGATTTATCTATCAAGAATTTAAATATGGTGGATTTTCATTGTATAGGTGTTTAGAGCCTTATTAAACAATACTATAACCTGTTTTCTTTGAAATAGTCATATGTTTTCTTATGTTTCTTAAGACCTCCAATAAATACCAACATGTGACAGTACAAGTCTCTTAACAGGCTCTCTGCTTCGGTTAATGTGGAGTAATTAACAATAATTCGTCAACTTTAGTCCATTGTATATAAACGAATCACATGTTCTTTATAAAAAAGCAATTGTTTTTTACCTCTAAAAATATTCATGAAACAATGATGGGTTGAACATGTATTGCCCGTTTAACAACCAAAACGTCCTTCATGTAAACTAGCTACGTTATATAATTGAACTGTATTTCCATTTGGGTCTACTGTGGCATATTGTACATTATAAAAGAAATGTGGTGGTAAAAAAAACATTGTATTAGGTTACTTTACAAAAAATCCAGCATCTAAATTACGAATCAGTAATGTCAGAGGTTGTGTGACAGTTGGGAGTTTATGGAATCAACCACAGCAACATAGCAATCCATGAAAAGGATTATAGTAGACAATATTCCGCCGATGTGAATGTTTTATTATGGCCATACAAAAACAGACACGGGCTTGAATTAAAAGTAGACACTACATTGTTTCAAAAACAGCAGTTTCAGGGGGTTGTTGATGTTCTCACAGATGCCCCCTGGTGGCCATTCTTACCTATAGAGTTTTAGCAGTTCACTGGTGAAACCCAATTGTGTTTGTTCTGCTTCATTAGGGTTTCAGCAGTTCACTGGTGAAACCCTATTGTGTTTGTTCTGGTTCATTAATAGGGTTTCAGCAGTTCACTGGTGAAACCCTATTGTGTTTGTTCTGGTTCATTATTAGTGTTTCAGCAGTTCACTGGTGAAGCACTATTTTTATTGTTACCGTTGGTTATTATTATTCCGGCCTTTTTTGTTCCTTTTTGCAAATTCCCGTGGGATAAAATGGGCCAAAAATCCCATCTTTGCATGCTAATACAGTCCCAAGGGCCACAACTTCTGGTGCAATGGTATGCAAATCGGACTCATGGTGGCGCTGTTGTAAGCCTCTAAATTGGCCAACTTCGAAACCCCACCACGCCCACCCCATGTAACTTAGCCATGAAAATTTGTACATAGGTCCATCTCCTCACAATGAACATTTATCTCATTGGGACTCATGAAGTCCGCCATATTGGATTTTCAGCTTAAAAGGATCCTCCTATGCCAACAAATGTCCAATCTTCACGTCCATTGATATTTGGCTTCTATAGACCAAGGTCTGTAAAGTGTGTAAAAGCCGAGCCTGTATGTGAAAAAATGTGGTCGTTATTAACTAATAAACCTTCAAGTGGGCGTGGTTTTGTACATTGAAGCATATTACCAGAAGATCGTATTATAATCTAAGTACACATATTCAGAACCTTGAAAGGACATACCTTGTGCAAGCATTTTCCAATTGACCAGAGGGGGGCAATGTTGCACCAAACAACTTTGCAAGCTCATGGCACTCACTCCGTTTGACATATCCACCATTTTTTGTGTCTCTAAGTCCATTTCCTCACAAGGCACATATTTGCCATTGGGCCCATTAGCTCCACCTTGATGGATTTTCGGCTATTATAAATGTGAAAAACGCTTCAAAAGCTACTCCTATAGCACCAAATGTCCGATCTTCACATACTAAGATATTTGGCACCTAAAGACCAAGGTCTATAAAATATGCGTAAGCCAAACTAGTATGTCAAAAAATGTTGACCAATAAACCTTCAAGTGGGCATGGTTTTGTACTTATCAGCATATTAAAGGTGCCTTATGCAACTTAACACCACCTATCGGCAGTGAGTTGTATATCGGTTCTATAACTCCATTAGGATCTGACATTGTCATTACTAACTATGAGCATACTGACCTGTTTGAAGCAGTGTAACTTCCAATTGTCGATGCTGGAACAATGAACACACACAGATGTTCATTTCAAATGGGGTTAAAGTTGATGGGCCCTTTCCATAACTATGGAGCACAAAATAAACAAAGTAAACAGCTAAACCAATCAAAACCATCTGGGCTATCTATTGCATTAGATGCACTGCCATAATTCAGAGACTCGTTGATGGCTATCTAGCGAACATAATTGTGCTAGCTAGCGCTAGCTGGAACAATAATATGCGCAATATAATTGCTTCTTCCGAGCAATATTCGCTTATGCATGAGGTTTAGTCAAACAACCCACAAAGCACTGTGACGTTTTCCTGCTCTACAAGCGAACAAACCAACATTTTGTCCGACAGCACCGCCTAGTGCAAAAAAATGTAATGTCTGTCTACACAACAAGGCTGCACAACTTTAAATGCTGAGCATGTCTCCGCACACCCGCACATGACATTAACAATGCAGACCCGCTGAAGTATAAACCAAGCTTAAGAGCCACTCAGCTGCTTCCCATTACACTCACCTCCCATTCAGACAGAGGATTTCCCCTACCACTTTCCCCCCTCCTTCCCCACACAGCCAGAGGAATGCCCCTCCCACTTTCCCCCCTCCTTCCCCATACATCCAGAGGAGTGCTCCTCCCACTTCCCCCCTCCTCCCCCATACAGAGGAATGCCCCCAGCAGCCCAACTACTAGCAGCAGCTAACCTATGCTGCTGCAATGACCAACTCTGTCACCGCCCATTAAAAAGATGCTTCTCCGCATCTGCAACAGACTAGTGTAGAACTCCCACTAAACACAACAGGTTAGATAGAAAAACATTTATTTTGATTGTACCGTAACTTTAGTTTGTTTTTCGGTTTTATTTCAATATATTGTATATATAGCACCCATGTATGTACTGTATTGTGTGTGCGCGCGTAGGTGCGTGTGTGTGTGTATTTACATAGGTGTGCAGATTATGTATACTGTATAATTATTTAGGAAGTGTTCTTTCAGTATAAAAGCATTTGGGCTGAAGAGTAGAGAGCCTGATTTTATTGAAATAATAAATAATATTGACAGAAACATGGTGCAGAGACAACACAGTCACCCAATGTCCATGTAATTACAAAGAGTTTATAGAACCTTCATGTGAACATGTAAAATGTGTTAGAGATTCAGGAGGGATAATAATCTGGTTTAAAAAAGATCTTTCCAACTATATTACAGCAGAAAAGGTAAAACATACATTTGGCTTAAAATAAAAAAAGAAGTTGTCAACTTCGAGATATTTACTTGTGTTCAGTATATTTACCTCCATCTGAATCACCATATTTTTGATTGTTTTTCAATTCTCTATTGGGATATCATTTTTTTTTAAGTCAGTAGGCACAGTTTTGTTAATGCTAGAACTGGTAAAGTAGCGGACTACATAGATCTAGAGGAAAACACCCATTTATATGATAGTATGTCTATGTATCAATCCCAGCTGAATAGACAGCAATATTAACAAAAATGGGGAAAAAAGTACTACAGCACTGTAAAAGCCTGGGTCTGTATATTGTTAACGGTAGGACAAACGGTGACTCTCTGGGTAGGTTTACTTACTGCTCTGCACTAGGATGTAGTATGTATGTGGGGAGGGGTAATAGATTTGCCATGGTGAGGGTTGTGTGTATGTGGGAAAAAATTATTTGTCCATTTGAGGGATGTGTGTACGTGGGGAGCAGGCAATAGTCAATTTGGTTCCAGGGGCATGTTCATGAGGCCTACTGCTGTAGGATAGAAACTTCTTGTGGCAAGAGGTTTTGGTCCTGATAGACCTCAGCCTTCTGCCAGAGGGGAGAGCACTGAATTGTCCATTTCCAGGGTGAGAGGGATCAGCCCCAATCATTGCCGCTCACCTCCACATCCTGGAGGTGTGTAGGTTGTGTATTGACGGCAGATTGCAGCCAATCACCCTCTCTACAGAGCAGCCTTGTCTTTGGCAGTGGCTGCAGTGTACCAGGTGGTGGTGGAGGAGGGCAGGATGGACTATATGATGGCAATGTAGAAATGCACCATTGTTGTTGGCAGATAAAAAAAATTCAGCAGCCGCAAGAAGTACATCCTCTGCTGTGCTTTCTTCATAAGAAAGGTGATGTTCAGCAATGGTGGTGCCCAGAAAGTGAAAGGACTCCACAGAGTTGACTGGGGAGCCACCCAGGGCAATAGGCCCCTGAAGTCCACTGTCATCTCCACTGTATTTAGGGCGTTGAGCTCCAAGTTGTTCTGACTGCACCAGGACAACAGATGGTCAATGTCCCACCTGTTGGCGGACTCGTGTCCCTCAGAAATAAGTCAGATAATGGTGGTGTCATCTGCAAAATTCAGGAGCTTGACAGAGTGGTGACTGGAGGTGCAGCTGTTTGTGTGCAGGGAGAAGAGTAGGGGGGACGGGGGAGTCGTTGAGAGGAGTCAGTGTTGATGGTCAGGGTGTCAGTCAGTTGCTTTCCCAGCCTCACATGCTGCCTCCTTTTGGACAGGAAGGCTGTGATCCACCTGCATGTGGACTCGGGCACTCCTAGTTGGGATTGCTTGCCTTGGAGCAAAGGGGGAATTATGGTGTTGAATGCAGAACTGAAGTCCACAAACAGGATTCTGGTGTAGGTTCCAGCGGAGTCCAGATGCTGGAGGATGAAGTGTAGAGCCATGTTGACCGCGTCGTCCACAGTCCTGTTGGCTCTGTTGGCAAACTGCAGTGTGTCTAGTAGAGGGTCAGTGATGGTCTTGAGGTGGGACAGCACAAGGCGCTCAATGACTTCCTAACCACAGAGGTCAGGGCGAAGGGTCTGTATTCGTTAAGTCCTGTGATCCTTGACTTCTTGGGGACTGGGATGATGATGGAGGACTTGAAACAGGCCGGGATGCAGCGTTTCTCCAGTGAGGTGTTGAAGATGTCAGTAAACACAGATCTGCACCGTGCTTTAGGGTAGATTAGTCTGTCAACCTCCCCCTCCAGGATTGAAAGTTCTATTGTAGTGGCAGAGGTTGGGATGACTGGGATGGGTAATTGTGAATGGGACCCGGTGATGGGGGTTGGTGTTGATGGCCAGGCATGCCCATATGTTTTCAGGACTGCCATTTTCAAATCTGCAGTAGAACCCATTCGGGTCGTTGGCAAGTTGGAGGTCATTACTGGAGTGGGGGGATTTAGGCTTGTAGTTGGTAATTTGTTGGAGGCTTCTCCAAACAGAAGCAGAGTTGTTGGTTGAGCACTGTTTTTTTAATTTGTCTCCATACAGGCGCTTGGCTTCCTTCACTGTCTTACCAAGCCGTATTTAGTCTCTCTGTGCCTGTCTCTGTCCCCGCTCCTGAACGCCTCCTTTTCCAAATGCAGTTGTCTGGGTTTGGCTGTGAACCAGGGTTTGTCATTGTTGTAACTCACCCTTTTCTATGTTGGTACGCAGCTTCAGTCTTCACAGAAGCTGATGTATGATGTCACAGCATCAGTGTAGTCATCCAAACCATTAATGGCAGACCTAAAAATGTCCCAATCAGTGCATTCCAGACACGCACGCAGATCCTCTGTTGCTTCACTGCTCCACGTCTTTGACTGTCGCACAACAGGCTCAGAAATGTTTCGTTTTGCCTGTATGTGGGTATTACATGGACAGTGACGTGGTCTGAGAGTCCTTCATCAGCGCGGGGCACAGCGTGATTGGCATTGTTGATTGTAGTGTAGCTGTGATCCAAAGTGTTTGCCTCTCTGGTCGGGATTAAAATAAACTGTTTATATTTCGGGAGTTCATGGCTTAGGTTACCTTTGTTGAAGTCGCCAAGAACAGTAACTAAGGAGTCCAGGTATGACTGCTCCACCTGGAGAGTCTGTTCGGCCCTCTGCTGTTGTGTGCACGTTGGCTGACGGTGGAATGTCAACACCGACCAGGATAAATGATGAGAATTCCCTTGGGTTGTAGAAAGGTTTGCAATTGACAAAAAAGTATTCCAGGTAAGGAGCACAGTACCGTAGTATGACTGTCACATTGTTGCCACAGCTGTTGTTAATATAGAAACAAATTCCTCCTCCCTTCGTCTTGCCCAAGCGTTCTGTGTCACGATCCGCCCAGGTTTTAGAAACCAGGCAATTGCAGCACTGAGTCCGGTATAGATCCACACAGCCACAATCCGTGAAACATAAGGCGGAAGATAAGGAGCGATCTCTGTTTTTCCCCTACAGCAAGTGAAGTTTGTCAAGTTAATTGCTAAGTGATCACACATTGGCGAGGAATATTCCTGGTAGCAGAGTCCATAGTCCACGGCGCCTAGAGTGTATAAATGCCCCAGCCTGTTTACCTCGCTGTCGGTGTCTCACTGCTTGACAAGTTGCAGATGTAGCTGTCACCAGAATGTCCTGTAATTGAACAGATGTTGTGAGAAAATCTCTGAATAAATCCACAGGAGTTGTTTCCCTGATGTTCTTGAGAAAGCAATCTGAGAATTGTCGCAGAACACTGATTTAACACACAAAATAAGAACGAAAATTGCACACCAGCTAACCAAGGCGGCCAACTGCATCAAATTAAAATGTTTCTAAAAATTTCAGATAACCCAAGACTGAATTTAAAACTAGAGCCTAAACTCTACCCCCTACCACCCTCCTACAAGTGGATAAGAACAAGCCATGTAGATTATCTAACAGCATTAAATAGCATTGGTATTGAAAACATGTTTTACAGTTTTCTTTTTACTAAATTTAAAGACGTTAGTGATGGTGTTAATGTAGCCACTAATGCAGTGAGTGACATTAATTTAACTGGCTAGAAAATCTAATCTAAAAATTATGAAGAGATCACAAAAAATAATAAAACAACTAAAGGAGAAATGTGACAGAATTCGAGAATGGTGTCCTATTGCAAATTTGAGTTTGGCTTTTGTTTTTTTTACATTTTATAAAGGTCCAGAATCAGAGCTTTGTAATGGTATGCAATTGTGCTCGTAAGTTTGCAAACCCTGGCAGAAATTGTGAAATTGTGGCATTGATTTTGGAAATATGACTGATCATGCAAAAAAACTGTCTTTTATTTAAGGATAGTGATCATATGAAGCCATTTATTATCACATAGTTGTTGGGCTCCTTTTTAAATCATAATGATAACAGAAATCACCCAAACGGCCCTGAGCAAAAGTGTACATACCCTTGAATGTTTGGCCTTGTTACAGACACACAAGGTGACACACACAGGTGAAAATGGCAATTAAAGGTTAATTGCCCACACCTGTGGCTTTTTAAATTGCAATTAGTGTCTGTGTATAAATAGTCAATGAGTTTGTTAGCTCTAATGTGGATGCACTGAGCAGGCTAGATACTGAGCCATGGGAGCAGAAAAGTACGGTCAAAAGACCTGCTTAACAAGGTAATGGAACATTATAAAGATGGAAAAGGATATAAAAAGATATCCAAAGACTTGCAAATGCCAGTCAGTCCTGTTCAATCACTTATTACAAAGGATACAAAGAAAAATCCACAGGTAACCTCAGAAGAAACATAGGCTGCTCTGGAAAAAGACAGTATGGTTGTTTCAAGGAGCACAATATGACAATTCTTGAAAAAAATTAGCTGCATGGTTGAGTTGCCAGAAAGAAGCCTTTACTGCGCCAATGCCACAAAAAAGCCCAGTTACAATATGCCCTTGACACGCTTCACAGCTACTGGCACACTGTAATTTGGAGTGACGAGACGAAAATAGAGCTTTATGGTCACAACCATAAGCGCTATTTTTGGAGAGGGGTCAACAAGGCCTACAGTGAACAGAATACCATCCCCACTGTGAAGCATGGTGGTGGCTCACTGATGTTTTGGGGGTGTGAGCTTTAAAGGCGTGGTTAATCTTGTGAAAATTGATGGCAAGGTGAATGCAGCAAGTTATCAGAAAATACAGGCAGACAATTTGCATTCTTCTGCACGAAAGCTGCGCATGGGACACTCTTGGACTTTCCAGCACGACAATGACCCTAAGCACAAGGCCAAGTTGACCTTCCAGTGGTTACAGCAGAAAAAGGTGAAGTTTCTGGAGTGACTATCACAGTCTCCTTACCTTAATATCATCGAGCCACTCTAGGGAGATCTCAAACATGCGGTTCATGCAAGACGACCAAAGACTACCACCTACAAGAATGCGGGGCCTCATAGATAACTATTACAAAAGACTGCTCGCTTTCATTGATGCTAATGAGGGCAATACACAGTATTAAGAACTAAGGGTATGCAGACTTTTGAACAGGGGTCTGTTCATTTTTTTCTTCGTTGCCATGTTTTGTTTTATGGTTGTGCCATTCTGTTATAACCTACAGTTGAATATGAATCCCATAAGAAATAAAAGACGTGTTTTGCCTGCTTTTCTTTACAGATGGTACATATATTACCAATTCTCCAAGGGTATGCAAACTTTTGAGCACAACTATATAATACAATACTTTTTGATAAAGTTTGAAAGATATGCTGCCTTAAAAGTTGATCTATTTCTGAGAAAAAAGCCTTGAAAGATTTTCACACTTGCCAGAGAGTTGGTCTTTATTTACGCCCATTCAGCATAGTTCACGCCCACTTAGGCCTTTACCCCAACCTGATATTTAAGAATTCAAATGGGGACACTCTGGCCTTGTGCTAAACTGGTCTGGTTGGTCTCTAATAAACACATACTATATCAAACCAAATAAAATTAAAGTTCTTTTGACATGCACTTGATACATCAGGTACAGTGGAAGATAAAGTGGCTTAGCAGCAGAATTCATAATAAATAGTAGCAGCAATGTAAGTGCAGATAGTTTGAGAGTGCAGGTGGACTGCCACTGAGCTGTTTTGCAGTCTTACTGTACTGGTGGACTGGATTGTCCACATCGCATCAGAATCAGATGAATGACCGGTGAATCAGGTAGCTTATTATCAAACTGACTTGCTCACTTTTGTGGAGACAAAGCCAACATAATAGCTAGGCATAATCACACACGCCTGGATGAATAACCAGTCAGTTAGGTAGCTTATTATCAAACTGACTATCAAAGTGACTTGCTCAGTTTAGCAAATCAACAGGCAAAGCTAGCTACCCAACGAACAAGTTAGAAACCAGGAAATGTAAGTTAACATTGTTACCTAGCTAGCTAACGTTAACAGTAATGTCAGCAGCTATAGCTAGATAACTAGCAATGCAAACGTCTTTGACAACTTTCTGAAAATGAATTACCTGTAGCTAGTTAGCGAACGTTAGACTTACCCGTATACATGTAGGAATGTTTCGCGGCAGATGGAATATCCTCTGATTATATACGAAGTCCTTTGTCATTTGTGTTTGGTCTGCTGACGTTGTTTACGACGCTCTCTGTTTTTGCTACAATTCTGTGATGATAATTCCGTCGATAGGAACTCTTAAAGGAGTAAGTATAGAGATAAAATTCTCTTGGCATAATTAGCAGTTTATTTGCAAATAGAGAGACGTGTCAAAAGCTTACAGAATAACCTTCTGAGGAATCTCTGAGGAAAATACATGAACAGTCTGTATTTATCAAGTTAAAAGGGGTATGGTAAGTTACTGCCTAGCTGTCCTATGTCAATAATACACATTCCCTTTGTTCTGTCAATACCTATGTTTTAACCAAGGGGCAGGCTGTCCTCCCCCACATTAAACCAAGGACCTTGTGGGTACACTTTTCAACTAAGGGGCACACATCACCTGGACAGAGAACAGTTAAACTGAAGGTTTAAACTGATAGACAATTAATGGATAACCCAATGATCTTCTGAGACCATCCAATGATGACCATAAACAAACACCAGATCCCCCTCTCCTACGTTCCTTTTCTTATTTAAAACATGGGGACTCAGTACCTTTAACTAGTAACCCATTTATACATGCATAGGACTAAGTATTCATCAGTTCAATAATTTCCATAACCAGTACACACTCTAGGTGTTCAATACTCCAAGATACTCCGGCGTTTTCTTTTCTTCCATTTCCCCATTTGCAATAAAATGCCTGAATTTTCTGAAGAATCTGCAATGTCTCGTTCTCTGACAATGTTTTGAACAGTATCCAAGTCTGGGACTTCCACATCATTGTCCGATTTATCTTCCTAGTCAGAGATGGCCATGGCATCATTGCCCTCCAGAAGGTATTCTCTAACAGTTTGATCCCACTCAGATATGCCTTGACCAGCTAAATTCCGGCCAGTGATGTGGTTGACAGCTCTAGCAACGCGTTTTGCAGTCATCCATGTTTGAAAATCCCAAAGTAATTGTGTTATAACAAAAGCTGGTGACTTGGCAGACCAATCAAAACTTATTATGCCAGCATGTCCAGCCCCTTCATTATCTCAGCCAATTATTTCTAGCAAGAAAAGCCCTGTATTTTCGACTGGTTAAACAAGGGTTTGCATTTTAAATTTTATTTGTATTTACACTTCGCATACTAGTTTCTTATCATCAAACCAAAAACACAGAGATCCTGTAAACCAGGAAAATCTTGAAGGAGAAAAAATCACTTTACATGACAAATCAGCTTAACAAAATAGGAGTCAATCAATCAAAATAATTGGTGGGAAATTAGATAATTTTGGAAAAACACAAGGCCTAAACGATGGTAACACTTGGAAACACTACAACCGCCAGGATTTTCAGACCACCAGTTTCTGCCAGAGCCGAACGCCATTTGGTGTCATTAGCATACGAATCGCCCCTATTAGCACATACACATTCTCCTCGACAGCATCACCCTCCAGCCAGAGCATCAGTTCATCTACTAGGTCGTTATCAAACTATTTAGAATAGTCTAAAAAATAATGATTTACAGAATTGTTGTTTAAAATGGTTAATGAATTTGAAGAATACAAGAATGTTTGTATTGAAGGTCTTATACGAAAAAAATGATTAAGAAAAGAATACAAAGAACGATTATTTCTAAGAACACTCATTCGTTTATTAGGCCCTGCAAAGGTACCTCATGAAAATTACTCAGCCAATCTATAGATGACATTAATTGTCTTTAGATGTCATAAATAATTTATCGCAAGAACCGAGAGGAGTCCATTTCTCCAAATGAATAGGCTATGCAAACGACGCATCTTTGCAGGTCTCTCCTGGGAAAGTCATGGAAGGAGGAGGGTGTAGCTTTCAAAATGGCAGTTTTATTTTAATTACAAACTCAAATGCCAATTGGCGTGGGCATTTGGTTGTTCTAGTGACAAACGGAACGAACTAGACAAAGGCATTACATTATCCGAACTAAGTAATAAACTGAAAGGCCTCAAAAGCTATAAAGCCTGTGGATCAGAGTTTTGCGCAGAAATGCTGAAGTACAGCAGCCATATACTAAGGGAAACCATTCTCACGCTGTTCAACATGGTGATGACGGTAGGCTACTTTCCTGAGATCTGGAACCAAGGCTTTATTACACCTATACTAAAAAATGGTGACAAGTTTGACCCAAATAACTATAGAGTAGAAAACAAAAGAACAGAATTCTTTACTCATAATAGAGTTGTGAGACCAGGTTACAATTTCAGTCCAACCTTGTTCAATATTTATATAATTGAACTGGCTACTAAATTGGAACAATCTTCACCTCTGGGACACTCACTTGAAGACAATGAAATAAAGCTTCTTTTATATGCTGATGACTTAATTGCATTGTCACCGACAGAACAGGGTCTACAACAGAGTCTGTCCTTACTAGAACAGTACTGTAAAGATTGTGCATTATCAATAGATATGGAAAAAAAGTAATGATCTTTCAGGAAAAATCCAGATCTCAGGAGAGTAGATACCATTTCACCCTGGGAGAAACGACACTGAAACACCACCAGTTATACTTATCTAGGTCTGACTATAAGTTCAACTGGGCATTTTGACATGGCCATAAATTCTCTAACAGAGAAAGCACACGGAGCATATTTTGCAATTAGAAAGACAATACATAAACTTAACCCCCAAATAAGAATTTGGCTTAAATTATTTGACTCTGTCATATCTCCAATCTTTTTGTATGGCAGCGAAATCTGGGGCCCCTTAACAATTTAAATGGTCCATCTTGGGACAAAAGCCCGACTGACATTTTATGCCTGGAATTTTGTAAGAAAAGAGCCACTAAATTTTGGACTCACTTCATCCAGAATATAATCATCAAAAGGCATTTATGTAAAAACACAACCCTGAGAGTGACCCTTTAAAACAGTTGTCCCAGAAGCATCAGCTAAATCCAAACATTAGGCCTTCAGTAACAAAACTCAAACAAATTAAAATATATATCAAAATGCTTACACTAACTATTGGCAAAATGAAATCAAATGAAATCAAACTTCAATGTTACCAAATTCTAAATAGAGATATCAAGTTAGCACAGCTCCTTGTATACACCAAAGAATATAAAAAAGAAAGGGAATAACACTGCAGATTCAGTGACCATAGCCTGGCTGTAGAGACAGGATGGCATAAAAAACATGGGTGGTCAGAGAAGAGAGATTTTGTAAACACTGTGATTCGAGAGAAGTTGAAAATGAACAGCATTTCCTACTCCACTGCTCTAAGGCAATTAGAGATATTTATTTCTTGAAATTTAAACTAGTTTTTGCTAGTTTTATGGAACAATCTACTGAGGAGACAATGTGCATTCTTTTGGGTGAAAATATAGAAACAATAGACCTGGCAGCTGAATATGTCCTGGCCTGTCATTACAAAAGAGAAACAATGGCACCCACAATGTAAATGTTTTATTATTGTTATTTGTTTATTGTCAATATTATTGGGTATATTGTATTCATTTTTTTTGGTTGTGCTTTTATAGTTTCATTGTATTTTTTTATGTACTGGATCACTATTGCTACCTAAACATGTCTGCTTTGGCAAATATGGCACCCATCCATTTATGCCAGTAAAGCACTTATTGAATTGAATTGAGCGCGACATACACACAAACATACACACACAAACACAGAGAGAGCGAGACACACAGAGCGAGACACAAGCGCGCGCACAGAGAGCGAGACACACATTCACACAGAGAGCGAGACACACACAACACACACACACACACCGAGCAAGACCCACACAATGACAGAGCGAGACCCACACAATGAGAGAGCGGGACCCACACAATGAGAGAGCGTGAGTGAGACACACACAGAGAGAGAGCGATACAGAGAGCAAGACACACACAAAAAGAGAAGGAGTGAGAGACACAGAGAGAAAGCAAGACACATACAGAGTGAGACACGCACACACACAGTGACGCACACAAACACAGACACATACATAGAGCACGAGACACACACACACACACACACACACACACACAGAGCCAGTGGGCGGGACTTATAACTACAGTTGACTTACACGCCGTCTCCAAGTGATAATCCAGGCTTTCTTCTGTTCCCATGATAAACTTGGCATGAAGTGGTGCAATGATAGACAGAGTGGGCATGCTCTTCTCTGACATTACCAAGGTGGCATCCTTCATTGGCTTGAGTGCCTTGACCACTTCCTTGGCACATGTGATGTCAGCCTTGCTCAGGGTGAAGATATCCTTTTCAACCTTTCTGACCTCTGTTGAAAGGAGTGCTGCAAAGATGGCTGGTTGTTGTTATAAAAATCTTTCTATCATGTCATAAGAGCTGTTCCACCTTGTGACAACATCTGTGATCAACCTGTGTTTTGGCAGCTGGAGTAGATCTTGTTTGTTTTTTAGCTGGTGACTGGCTATGGTGCTGCATCTGAAAAAGGTTATCCAATTGATTTTTGCTGATCGCAAGGTTATGAGTTTATTTGCAACCAATATAAGTTAAATTTATTACAGACGTGTAATATCCAAAGTACATATTTGGTTCTTGTTTAATAAATATTGTTTAATTAATACCAATATGTCCTTCCTTTGCTTTATGTGTTGCATGGATTGATATATAAAATTAAATTTTATGAATCTTCCTATTTGTAATGATTTTGGTGTGTGTTCATTGGAAAAAATGTCATTAACATGATCGTGGTTTGGGACGGAGGAAGAATGTACATATATTTGATTTGCGGTTTTTTTAAATGTAGTTTAATAATAATGCATTTTTTCATCTAGGAGTGCTTACCTGTAATGACTATAACTATTACTTTGATTGATCGATAAAATCATACTTCATCAATTAATTCCTCTGAGTTAAGTAATGTCATAACATTTAATTTATAGTGCAAATCAAATTAACTACAAATCAAATGTATGTGAATAGAAATCTATATAGGTGATCCTAGTCTGATACTCTCCTTTTTGCCTTTACATTCCATACCAGGTAAAGGAAACTTTTCTATGTATTGACTGATGAACACATCCTGTTGCACTCTGTGTCAGGGCATGGGGGCAGTGTCATGCCTCTGGACAGGACATGGTGCAATGTCAGATGCTTTAACCTCTAGGCTTGGTGTTTGGAAAAGCACTTTGTGACAACTGCTAATCTAAAAAGGGCTTTATAAAATACGATTGATTGATTTCATCTTCCGCCCTGAAAGAGAAACAGAGACGAGTGTATAATTTACACTCCGGATATTCTGTGATGTTTAATGTTTTTTGTGCTGGTCATCTTCTGTGTTCAGGGGTCGTTTGCTTCATGGCCGACACTTCACATATAAGAGTATAAATGGTGACACAGCTATCACCTTTGTATCCACCGGAGTAGAGGGGGCCTTTGCAACTGAGGAACACCCATACGCTGCACATGGACCCTGGCTACAGGTATGCTCATGGCGCACACAACGCGTTTCATAACACGTTTTTACTGTATTCATAGATTGCAAGTTACCTCTCAAAACTGTTTTGAATGTTCCTTTTGGGGCTGATGAACCAACTGAAAATTGTACAAAATGCCTCCTCATTGGGAGCTGAAGAGGATTTGGTCTAAAGTGCATTGCTAAGGCTTGAAAACACAATACCAACTCTAAAGAAAAATAATTAGTTACTAAATCTTTTATCTTTTTGATGTCATCAAAAATATTTTAGATGCAATTTAGTATTAACTAGCTTGCTAATATTGAGGAGTCCACCAAATTGTAGCTAGCTAACATTAGCATTGCTTGCTATTCTTGGTGGAATTTGCTAGCTAATGACAAAATTGCCATCTGCCAAAGTATATTTCATAATATAATGATTTGGCAACATTATTTTCAACTGAACATTAGCCTACTTTAGCAATGTTGTATTTCCAAACCCCTATAGGGTAACTGTAATTAGCCCCCATTTGAAGTCACTTGCCCAAGTTCATCATCTGGTCATTAATATGGCTGTGGGTCTATAGAATGTTAGTGGTCATGGCAACAACGCGACCGAGAGAAGGAGGTGCAATCAATGAATACTTACTACAACTTATGTTACCTCCTCAGATATTGCTGACTGGGGAGTTTGTTGAACAGATGCTTGAAGATCTGTCAGAGCTCAATACCCGAGAAGAGGTGAGGGGAAAACTGTTTACCACTCTACCATACCATTCTATCTACCATACAATTTTTTAGGTATTTAATTTCAACATTTAAAATGGCAAAATATTTTTAGTCTATTTCAGGGCACCACATTTTTGGGACAGTCGGCTTGACGGGTGTTATTTTGGTTGGTCAGGCATGTTCTATCTTAATTTGTGCAAGCATAAGAGCAGTGTCAATGTCTGTGTGTCTGTCAACATGAGCATCAAAGACGTGTGAAAGAAAGCAAATTAAGCCAGTTATGAGGCTGAGAAGTCAGGAACAAATCAGAAACAAAATCAATAAAACCTTACTCAATTACAGTTTGGAACATAAAGAAAAACAGCAAAGAGAACCTTCCTGCAGACTTCCTCTGCAGGCTATACTGCAAGGTGCAAACTTCTAGTTAGCGTCAAAAACTAGATTGCCAGGTTATAGTTTGTTAAAAAGTACATCAAAGTGATCGGAATTATGATTGATGGCAAGAGAAAAGCATAGGGAAAAGAAGGAACTGCCCAATATCCGCAGGATACCACCTCAGTGGTGGAATATAGTGAAGGCGGTGTTATGGTTTGGTATGTATGGCGGCTATGGGAACTGGCTTACTTGTCTACAATAATGATGATGGCAGCAGGGTGAATTCTGAAGTGTACAGAAAAATCTTGTCTTGAAACATCTTGAAGTACATGCAAATCCCTACAAAATCATTGGACAGCACATCATCAGTAAGCCACACATTGATCCCATACATTCTGCTACAGCCATTAAGGAGTTTTTCAGTGCCAAACAGTGGAATGTTTTTAACAGGTTATGTCAATCTCCAGATTTAAATCCAACTGAGTATACCTTTAATTTGCTGAAATTGCAAAATATACCAAAAAATAAAAATACCAAAAAAGCAAAATATTTTAAAACAAACAACTGAAGATCGCTGCAGTACAGCCCTGATGTAAAGTAATAATTTCTTACCAATATGTACAGAAATACACTTAAACATGTACTTGAATGTCATACTAATTGCTTGATTTCAACTTCAAACATTTAGACTATAGAGCCGCAGAAGAAGAATGCCAATGACAATAATTGCGATTGCTATTAAGGTTGCAATATTCCCTAAAAGTCTCTGTGTTATTGAGATGATTCCCAGAAGCAGCAGGACAGGAAAACTCCAGCAAAACTTTTGGAATTTTAAAAGTCCTTTCCTTATTAAATGTTTATCTTCTGTTTCACACCATCTTCCAGACAAAGTTACCAAAGGAGTACAGCTGGCCGGAGAAAAAACTGAAGATATCGGTCCTGCCTGACTCTGTGTTTGACAGCCCACTGCAATGAAAATGGGACCCACTCCTGTCTTCAGAATACTCTGCACCACCTCTATCCAGTCAGTTTCCGTGGATGGACCAGTTCACTAGGCCTTTTAATTGGGTCATGTTCAGTAGGCCACTTCCTAGCAAAGCATTTTGCAATACAAAAACATGTTTTTTGTATTGAACATGTTCAGATAGTACCTTCTGTTACACCTACACATTTCGTAAAGTTTCTTTCCGTTTTGTGCCTACTGAACACAACTCAGTTTTTTCCCATTAGTCATAGCCTGCCTTTTATCCCAAGGGAGAGACAACCTTACCTGCAGGATGTGTCTATCGTCTGCCTTTGAGTGTAGACTGACTGCCTACCTACCTGGTTTCTACTGGATTTTTTTTTCAAACCTTCAGAAATGTGTGTAAATGTTCCCAGAAACCTGTTTCTCCAGGTAGCTGCCTTGCTATATGAGACATGGTTGCTTTACTTTGAAAAGGGTTTCAACATCTGGTTTGGGTGTGATGTCTCAAGACTCAACAAGTTGGTAGCACCGGCAAAGACACAGGGTCAGTATTTCAAGGGTCTTATTTGGCTTTCTAGGGTCACATTCTATTTGAGGTGTTCTCTTAAAAGTAGGCCCATTTACAGTGTTTTCTTTGTTTTTTTAAGTGCTGGACATTTTTTGTTAACATTTAAGTGTATCTAAGGCAAGCCAACGGTGCTACCTTTGCCCAATGCCATTTGTATCCGACCACTGACTGAAATAGATATTTTACTAACTGAACTATTATTCAGTGCCAGCCTCTAATTGCTCAAATCTAAAATGGCCTCCACAATGCTATAAAGAGCGGTATGAGAGGAATATATGGGTATAGGATACAGCCTCTGTGAAAATCAATCAAACTACATGATCCTCTAAGTCTTTTGGATGCGCCATTGAATCTTTGATGTCAATTCTTTGATTCCTCTGTGCCAAGGCAGCCCAATTCTTTAAATTTTAAAGAGTAATATTTTTGTACATTTGTATTGTTTAACCGGTTACTTTTGGATCATGATAACCCTACTTTCAAACTTTGAAATCAATGTCTAAAGCTATACACAGTGCCTGTTAAATACTATCTGAGGAAAGATTGTGTTTGTATAGGTTTATAAGCGCTGGGGACAATGGTGAAAAGTGGGACAGCATTAAAAGGTCCTTTCCATGTTTCCACAAATGCAGTTGCTTAAAGATTTTAGCTGATAAACAGTTAGCTACTGTATTGCTTTTTGTCATCCTTACTATGATCAGTTGTTGATATACCTCCCTCATGCCAGTGCCGCTTCTAGCTAGAGGAGGCTCATAGAACTTGTCAAAGCCTAAGTCTACTCCATATTACTGAACACTACTTTTTTCACAGAAACCTATTTCTTTAGTTTTGATACCAAAGCCTACTTGTTATTTGTTACTGTCACAGTGTGTTTCTTGTACAATGTAGTCATGTTTCTTGTAGATCATGAGTCCTATTGGAAACACTAATCTATCAAAGCCATGAAGTGTATTGGGCTTTGTCTTGTATAGATGTTATCCACTGCCTACCACTCCTAATGTACATCAGTTTCAGTCAGTCTCTTGTCACATATAGCCTACCAGATATCTCTTAATGCTATGACTGCATTCCATTGGGAATTAGTCATAAACAGGAGTTAAGCAAATCTTTCTTTAGTGGCCTCTTTCTGTTCACAATCTGTCTTTAATTTTTCTCCTGAGTCAAAATGTAAAAAAAGTCTTTATCAGGACATTTTGAAAGGTGATTTTTTTCTAATACTGTTTCTTGTTATTTTATGAAGACAAATGAATCACTAAACTATGTAATCAGAAGTGCATTAAACAGAAATCTCTACATTCAGTCAGTGTTTTTTGGCCTCATGATCTATTACTATTCTCAACAGTAAGTACAATCAGTGTTTACATATATTGAATGCATTTAGGTATATTGATTGGGAGTATTACATAGTGTGTTGGTATTGCATTGCCCTGTAGTATCAGTATCTCATCTTAGGGAGACTCTAATAACATGCAGTGGCGTTGTACCTAGGAACAAAGAGGAATTGAAAGATGACTTACGTGATTTCTACCCTCAGGGAATTGTATTAGGCCAGGGTGTTTTGCATGGCTCAGATCTCCTGCTGGACAGAGTTTGTATATTATATTTACACCATTCCAATATTTAAAACTCCACACACACGTGGCACCAGATCATGCAAAATGTACTCGCCCAGACTGAAATCTCAGGGGAGTTGTCTTTTAAATATGTCACAGCCCTTTCTCTTTCTCCTCCCCTTTTGTGTATCTACTAAGTAACAGGTCACGTGGTGATCGGACTGGAGGAAGCTCGAATTGCATCCTGGGTATGTGCTTACATTCCTCTCTCATCAGGATAGATCGATAGAAGGAAAAACACATTAATAATAGCAGTGATAGGGACTGTAATGAAGCGCAGAGCAATCGGATAGTCAAAGGACATGGACAGTTTAATCTTTTTTCTGCGGTAAATCATTTGACGTTTTTTCCCCGTTGCTTTCTGGACTACGCTTTGAATGCATGAAGTACCGTTGCTTTGTATTCATTTAAGGAGGCATGCAAGGTGGCTGATAAAAGAAAGCGATAAGGACAAACTGGAGTTGCCTTTAAGACCTAATAGAATTAGGTAAAAACAAATACAATCCTTGACATTTTGTAGGCGGCATTAAGCAAAGCTGATAAAGCAATGCAGTGTATGTTAGGTACCTATTGCAACTCGCTTTCTCATTGACAGTTTGTTGCTCTTGTTTGCTTCACTGACTTGGTTTTCTTTTCTGGCCAGGGAATTCATGAATATATTTGCGATTTGTTTCTCCACTTTTCCCTGCCTAAAAAAATATTTTGTAATTGTACCCTATACTTGTTAAACGTCAGTCGTGTATGAAAGTAGGCTGCCACATTGGTTTTTGTATTTTAAGTTTAAAAAAGCTTTTACTGCAAGAATAAAACGTGAAACATTTCCGTAGCCCGGAAAAGTGAGAGAACCTTTCGCCTTTTCTATATTTAGAGACATTTTGTGAACAGGTTGTTTTGAGGACACTTTGTCAACATCTGCAACATGTCGCCTCTTGTTTAGGCTATAGATGTAAATAACAATTGAAATCCGTGTATCTGGCATGAAAAATGTACTTGCAGCACCTTCGTTCCCATGCCGTGTCAAGTATAGGTTTATGTCCTTCAGTGCCATTGCCAAGTGTATCGAGATGATAGCAAATTGACAATTTATACTGGAAGCATCTGGATTTTTATTTTCTCACAGAAGTAATTTTCCATTCAGATTCCTTCTGAAGACGCTTTTAATTTTAATCATTAATTATACGCCAAAATGAGAATGATGGCCACTTGCGATTTGTTAAAATATTTGTAGTTTTTGTGGTCTACTGTAGACAGCTTATTCAGCAGTGCTTTGACAACGTAAATGGAGCAAAACAAGTAGTTCTCAGGAAACTGCTTTGGATTATTTTTCGACATTGGATGGATGACAGCTCCCAAAATATGATTTTGCTTTCTGCTGTGGATTATAATTGCTCTCATAATGGTCCAAGTAACTTTGAGGAGATAAATCAGTTTGTCTATGGAAGTTTAACAACTGTTTTTCTCATGGTCCTTTATACTAGTTTGATGAAGCACGCTTGTGTGATGAGTAATCTTGCATTCAGACCCAAAGACTTTAAGACCAACAATACTTTATGAGGCCTTAATGAGTTAGGATACACTTCGGACCAAAAAAACGAATCTTTCCTGAATACATTTCTGTATCAGTCAATTTTGGAATTCTAACATAGATCTGGAGGATTTCAAGTGTCTCCACCATGGCAGCTGAGAGCTGGAAGAATTGTTTAGAGGAGAAACTGATCTGCCCAATATGTCTCCATGTGTTTACCAAACCTATCCAGCTCCCTTGCAAACACAACTTCTGCCGCAGCTGCATCTCTGAGGCCTGGTCTAAAGACTCTGCCATGTACCACTGCCTGGAGTGCAACAACAACTACATCCAGAAACCCGCCCTGGAGAAAAACATCAAGCTCACCAACACTGTGGAGAAGTTCAACTTGTTGAATGTTGAGAAAATGCTGACTGTACTACACTGCATCCTGTGCCGGCGTGGACCTCCCATGCCAGCTCAAAGTCTGCCTACATTGTAATGCTTCGTGCTGTCAGTCTCATGTCCAGACCCACTTTCAGCATGCCTCCCCAGCTCCAGGGCATCTGATGGTGGACATCCAGGAGGTGCAGGCCTGGAGCTGCCCGCAGCACAACGAGTACCGGCTCTATCACTGTGAGGGGGAGCAGGTGGTTGTCAGTACTTTTGCTTCTCCCACTGCGTCTCCACTCATGGACATGCTGTCTGCGATGTGGAAGTCGAACGCAACGACCTCCGGCTAAGTTGTGGTAAGCCACAAAGGAAGCAGGAGTAGGCTTGTAGAAGTTAACCTAACCACTGGTCATTCCAGACTCAGCACATCTTCACATGTGATGGTAATTCCATCGATAGGAACTCTTACAGGAATAAGAACAGAGGCAAAAATCTCTTGGCATAATCAGCAGTTTATTTGCAAATAGAGAGACGAGTCAAAAGCTTACGGAATAAAACTCTGAGGAATCTCTGAGGAAAATACATGAACAGTCAGTATTTATTACAGTTAAAAGGGGTGTGGTAAGATACTGCCCAGCTGTCTTATGTCACATAGGTTTTACCCCAAAGGGTGGGCTGTCCCCCCACCTTATCCTTCCTGCCCTAGGTGTTTACTGTCAAGGGGGTAGGGGAACATCATAAAAGACCGTCAGCCACATTCTTGAAGAACAAAGGACAGATACCCTTATTGGTTTGGACAGATTAGAAAATGGTCATAATGATCCACTAACATCATTCAGACATGTCAGAAACAAAGATCAGAGTTACATACCAGGAAATAGAAAAGCAGACATTTCTCAAATGTACATTAGTACATGAATTTCCATAACACACTAACAATTAAGGGTATTACTGAATCCTGGATCTGTGGTGTTGGAGGCAGGTATGCTGTTTAAGAAAACAAAGTCTGTTTTTTTTAACCTTATCTAACCAAGGACATATTCAGTAGGGGTGTGATGGTAAACTTAGCTAGAGGTGAGACGATACACAATATTGGGTCCACGAGAACAAGACAATATTTTAACACTATTTTTAAGAAATCATCAATAACGAAATACACCTCTGGAAAAAATTAAGAGACCATTGCAAAATTATCAGTTTCTCTGGTTATACTATGCATAGGTATGTGTTTGAGTAAAATGAACAGTTTTGTTTTATTCTATAAACTACTGGCAACATTTCTCCCAAATTCCAAATAAAAATATTGCCATTCAGAATATTTATTTGTAGAAAATAACAACTGGTCAAAATAACCCAAAAAAGATACATTGTTTTCAGATCTCAAATAATGCAAAAAAAAATTGACCCATTTAGGGCCATTTTATCTCACAGGAATTTGCAAAAAGGACCGAAAAATGCAAGAATAATAATGATAATAACAATAACCAATGATAACAATAACAATAGTGTTTCACCAATGAACTGCTGAAACTAATAATAATTAAAGCTGCAAGCAGCATTGAGCATGTTTCAGCATTGAGCCACTATTGGCCTTACTGCACTACTTTTGAGCTGAGAGATCCATAAGCACCATTTATTCATTGACTCTCCAAATGAAGTATGTTTTCAGACCTCAAATAATGCAAAGAAAACAAATTCATAGTCATTTTTCAACAACAAAATACTAATGTTTTAACTAAGGAAGAGTTCAGAAATCAGTATTTTTTGTGGAATAACCCTGATTTTTAATCACAGCTTTCATGTGTCTTGGCATGCTCTCCGCCAGTCTGTTACATTGCTGTTGGATGACTTTATGCCACTCCTGGCACAAAAATTCAAGTAGCTCGGCTTTGTTTGATGACTTGTGAACATCCATCTTCCTCTTGATCAAATTCCAGAGGTTTTCAATGGGGTTCAGGTCTGGAGATTGGGCTGGTCATGACAGGGTCTTGATGTGGTGGTCCTCCATCCACACCTTGATTGACCTGGCTGTGTGGCATGGAGTATTGTCCTGCTGGAAAAAACAATTCTCAGAGTTGGGGAACATTGTCAGAGCAGAAGGAAGCAGGTGTTCTTCCAGGATAACCTTGTACTTGGCTTGATTCATGTGTCCTTCACAAAGACAAATCTGCCCGATTCCAGCCTTGCTGAAGCATCCCCAGATCATCACCGATCCTCCACGGTGCGAGACACTGTGGCTTGTAGGCCTCTCCAGGTCTCCGTCTAACCATTAGACGACCAGGTGTTGGGCAAAGCTGAAAATTTGACTCGTCAGAGAAGATGACCTTACTCCATTCCTCTACGGTCCAATCCTTATGGTCTTTTGCAAACTTCAGCCTGGCTCTTCTTTGCTTCTCATTGATGAAGGGCTTTTTTCTAGCTGTGCACGACTTCAGCCCTGCCCCTAGGAGCCTGTTTCGAACCGTCCTCACCGTGCACATCACCCCAGCTGCTGTTTGCCATTCTTTTTGTAGGTCACTTGATGTCATCCTACGGTTGTTGAGTGACATTCGAATGAGTTGACGGTCATCTCGGTCAGTGGACAGTCGTTTTTGACCTCTGCCAGTCCGCAGTGGTGGAACTGGATTTTGGCCTGTTTTGGATTAATTCCAATTAGTCAATGAATAGATGTAACAAATGAATTTAATATATTAAACGAGTTTTACAATTACATTACAAGTATCCATGATAAAAGTTCTCTGGAGATTGAAGATGTTTGCAAGAGCAGACATGCAGGCAGCAGGAAAGGTAAATGCAAGAGCCCTTCCTCAAACCCTCACTCTGGTTATATCCTAAAACTCAAGTAGTGGGGGATGGTTAACTGACCGAAGGAAAACAAAACCAGTGCTGTAGAATAGACCCCTTATCAATCCCTGGGGCTCTTCCTATGAAACAGGGGTGTTATCTCAAGGATCACGCAAGCTAGGCAATTAAAAGCAACCCTTTGTCTCTGCAGAAACAACTGTTAACCATAAACATTCCAATGACAGCCTACTAGAATAGAAATTAAGTACATAAATATACGTCTATAATAAATATTGAAGAATCATTGAATGTGTAAATAGAATTGACATATTTCGGTTCCTTCAGTACCTTTGTTGTCCCCAATGTCTGTTGCTTCATATTATTAGCAGGCCTTTGCCCCCTGCTTTCATGCCTGTTAGTCGCATAACGCAACTCTCCTGCTTCCTGCCTTCTGCCAACGTTTCTTTCTTTTCTTACTTTTTAATTTTCTTTTAATCTTCTTTAAATCTTTTACATTTGTTACATTTTTGTTCTATAATTGTTTTAATCATATTTTTACAATTTTATGTAATTTTTAAAAGAGGAGCTCAGCAAAGTTGTTTTGTATTTTTGAGTGATTTTTTTATGATGGAGGAGCTAAGACAGCTGTTGGAGGAACGGATCAACCACTTAGAAGATTTAGTCATCAGAGCGCTCCTCCAGTCGGACAGTGGGTCCTGTCCGGTAGGTGAATCAACAAATGCTAATGCTAACATAGCAAGACAGGCTAACCTAAGGCTAGAGAACTATAAAGATTTCCCTATACTTGATAGAACGAAGTCAAAACTGGTGAACAGATGAGAGCAATTTCAGAGCGAACGGCTGAATAAGACACAGCTTGAAATACGTGAGAGTGAACAATTCATTGACTCTGTAGCAGCTACTCTAGGAGTTGAGCTACCAAATGCTAACGGACAGACACAGATTGGTATACAAGGGATTACTTCAAATCTTGACCACTCTGTCACGGACCTGGCTGACACTCTCCCCTGGACATGTGCTAATCCCACTGGATTAACCGCAGAGGCTTTCAAACCAGCCTTCCCCAATGACACATCTTACTGGCACAGCACCGGGGCAAGACCGAAAGCATCAACTCCAGCGGCGACTTGGTCTGATGTTGTGCGCCGCAGAGGCAAATCCAGCAAGAAATCAAATAAGAGAGTACCAACCCTCAATCCACCACCTGAACTTAAACTGCAAAACAGGTACGAAGCACTGACTCAGAACTAAATGTGTGTAAATGAAACTAGGGAAGCTAACCACAAAACTAGCATTAGGGCTAACCAAAATCCAAGAAATAGCCCTAAAACCACTGATAGGACGAGGGAAAGAAGAAACTTTGCTAACTCCACATCTGATAAGCCAGATACTACCTTGATTGGGGACGACATAACCAAGCATATCAGAATGGCAAAGACTGAAAACCTAACCATGGCTGACACATCGGTCAGAGAGCTAACAGAAA
>JACXGI010000399.1:0-79129 GCA_016801175.1 Esox masquinongy
TTTTCTGAGATACTGAATTTGGGGTTTTCATTAGTTGTCAGTTATAATCATCAAAATTAAAAGAAATAAACACTTGAAATATATCAGTCTGTGTGGAATGAATGTATACATTATACAAGTTTCACTTTTTGAATGGAATTACTGAAATAAATCAACTTTTTGATGATATTCTAATTTTATGACCAGCACCTGTATAAGGAAGCCTATTTGTAACCTTTAAGTAGCAAGATTTTGTTTTTACATATACAGCCATTTCAATAACAGGACAGCTAGCTGCTAAGGAAGGCACTGGTATTCTTATATCTTCAAAGTGGAGATTCTCTTTCCACTTCCCCCCTTTCCATATCCTCATCTGAATTCCATGCTGTCCTTATCACCAACCCACTAAAGCTTAACATTCTTGTCATCTATCGTCCACCACGGGCGTTAGGAGTGTTCCTAAATGAGCTTGACACTTTGTTAATCTTATTTCCAGATGATGACTCACCACTCACAGTGATAGATGACTTTAACCTTCCAAACACCTGTCTTTGATTCATTTCTGTCAACATCTCTTTTTCCACTCATTTCCTACTGAACTCACTCTCTCCCAGTCCCCTCCCACCCAGAAGGCAGGCAATACACTTGATCTTATCCTCACGAGACATTGTAACCCAGCTGATCTTACTGCAACTCCACTCCAGGTCTCTGATCACTACTTTGTGTCATTCTCTCTCCCTCTGTCCTCTATCCCCGCTAACTCAACTTCTTCCCAGATAGTATTGCGTCGTCGCAATCTTTGTTGCCTCTCTCCCTCTACTCTCTCGTCTTTCATCATCGCTCCCTTCTACCAACTCCTTTTCCCTCCTGTCTCCTGAGTCTGCCTCCTCAACCCTACTCTCCTCTCTTTCCACCTCTTTTAACTATCTCTGTCCCTTGTCCTCTCGGCCAGCCCGTCTTTCCCCTCCCACTCCATGGTTGACTGCCTCACTGAGAGCTAACAGAACAGGGCTGCGGACTGCCAAGTAAAAGTGGCGGAAAACAAAACCTCCAGTGGACCTGTCATCCGTCCATTAGCTTCTCTCTACCTTCTCTTCCTCTGTTTCTGCGCTATAGCCAATTTCATATGCTCTAAATTTCAAGCATCTGCCTCAAACCCCAGGAAACTCTTTGCCAACTTTTCCTCTCTCCCTCTCCTAAATCCTCCCCCTCCTCCACCTCCTTCTTCCCTATTGCCAACCATGGTTCCGACCTTGCCAACCATTTCGAAAGGAAGGTTGACAAGATTCTCTCCCCTTTCACTCAACCAGACTTCGGGCCCCACTGTCAGTGAACTACCTTATTCTTTGACCTTTAACCTTACCTTACTTTCCTCATCAACTCCTCCTTATCCACTGGCTATGTTCCCTCTGACTTCAAGTCAGCTCGTGTTGCCTCCCTCCTCAAGAAACCAACTCTTAATTCCTCTGATCAGTATCACTTCTTCCTTTTCTTTCTAAAACGCTTGAGCGTATTGTTTCTAACCAACTCTCTTCTTATCTGTCCCGGAACTGGTCAGTCGACCAAGACTGCTCTTCTCTGTGTCACAGAGGCTCTCTGCACTGCCAAAGCAAACTCTCTTTCTTGTGTTCTTATCCTCCTTGATCTTTCCACAGCCTTTGACACTGTGAACCACCAGATCCTCCTCTCTACACTCTAAGAGCTGGAGGTCGCAAGTTCTGCCCACTCTTGGTTTACATCCTACCTCGCAGGCCGCTCCTACCAGGTTCCATGGAGCAGGTCTGTTTCTACGTCACATGCTCTCACTACTGGTGCACCCCAGGGATCAGTCCTTGGCCCACTCCTCTTTTCTCTCTAAACAAGGTCACTTGCCGCTGTCAAATCCGCACGTGGCCTGTCCTATCATTGCTATGCCGATGACACTCAACTATTCTTCACATTTCCTCCTTCTGATATCCCCCAGGTTGCAACACGCATATCTGCATGCCTGGCAGACATCTTAGCTTGGAGGTCAGCCCACCACCTCAAGCTTAATAAGACAAAGCTGCTCTTCCTCCCGGGGCAGGCCTTCCTGCTCCAAGATCTGTCCATCACGGTTGACAACTCCACGGTGGTCCCCTCACAGAGCGCAAAGAACCTTGGCCTGACACTTGACAAGAAATTGTTATTCTCTGCAAACATCAAAGCAGTGACTCACTCTTGTAGATTCATGCTTTACAACACCCGCAAAATATGACCCTACCTTACACAGGAAGCGGCTGAGCTTCTGATCCAGTCGCTTGTCACCTTCCGTCTGGGCTATTGCAATGCAGTGTTGGCTGGGCTCCCTGCTTGTGCCATCAAGCCCCTCATCTAGGATGCTGCAGCCTGTCTTGTGTTCAACTTTTCCAAATTCACCTGTCACCCCTCTCCTCCGCAAGCTCCATTGGCTTCCGGTAGAAGCTTGCATCCGCTACAAGACCATGGTGCTTGCCTTTGGAGCAGCAAAGGGAACTGCACCTCCCTATCTGCCGGCTATGCTTAAACCTTACAACCGTACCCGTGCGCTCCCATCTGCCACTTCATGTCTTTTGGCCACCCAACCCTCACCCAACCCTTTGCCAACTAATGGCTTCAGTGAAGGAAAATGTCCTTATTATGATTGTCAGATGTTGTTTTTCCAAGACACCTTAAGAAGAATTCATATTTTGTAAGTCGCTCTAGGTAAGAGCGTCTGCTGAACAACTTAAATGTAAATGTAAAAATGTAAGCAAATAGCAACTGTCAATGTTTTAACAAGCTTGCGTTAGCGCAATTAGCTTAGAAAAAGGGCATTGCTCCTCCTGGGCCACCTGCTGAAGGCAACAGGTACAAACAATTTCCAATGGAAACCCATGGAGGGCACAGGTGAAAACAACATGACATCTAAAACATGTTCTGTACATAAAATGCAATACCATAAACTTATGGACTTCACATAATACAGTATATACCCAGGGTCATAGCTAACGCGGGGAAAGGTGGGTACAATTCATGGGGGCCCATGGCTTGGCAGGGACCACTGATCGTGATAATGTCAATGTTGTCTGTAAGTGAGGGGGCCCAGGCATATCTTTTTAGGGGGCCCAGGATTACTGTGCAACAGCCCTGTATATACCTATACATATTTATGGACGTCGCAAGTATTAGCTGTGTTAGCTGCGACTGTAACATTTCCTTCTCACACAAATATTCTTGAAATGTTTTGGCATCAGTCATCAGGTAACAGAGTTGCACTCCAACTCTTAAAAGGACCATAGTCTTTTTAAGAGTTGTTTCAACTGTGTTAGATGTTGGCAGATTTTGGCATGGCAGTGTACTTAATGAATTGGTCTAGTCAAAATTGTGCTGTAGCACCGTACAGTGCTGTGAGTGTTCTAGGGAGCCATGCCTAAAGGTGAAAGGAAGATTTTAGAGCCTGTGAACTTCCTGTCACTTTTCTGGTTTAATCTTTAAACCCACCTCAGGCCGAAACAGCTGGGAAGATGTCAATAAAATGTGCACATTGAGAGCCCATGATCTCTTGGTTTTAACCAAGTGTGTTTTGATTCGGGGTAGCATGAAATCCACACCCCCAATCCGGCCTGTACTATACTGTACTCTACAGCACTTTGCTGTACTGAACTCCACTGTACATCTTTTTACGGTACTGAACTATACTGTATGTTACTTTTCTGTACTAAACATTTCTGTACTGAAATTAACTGTACTTTACTTAGCTGTACTAATACTGTACTATACACTACTGTGCCGCACTACACTGAATTCCTCTGTAATATACTATGCTGTACTCTGACGGCCAGACTTGTGAAACCCAGACATCTATGGCTGGTACAGAATTTGTCTGATCTACAACCAGTTGGAGAAAACAGAGCTTGTTAGAATAATAGCCTGTTTGTAAAATTTGCAAAATAATGCGCAAACATGCAAAGGACGACATAGCGTTGTTTAACTTTTGTACCTATTATGGATAAATCACCATTAAAAGAATAATAACACTGAGTCAGGCATTTCTTTGTAGCACAGACCAGGGACACATGATGTAATTCTTTTTCCTGTCATTCAGGTACATTCTGTAATCGGAGGCTTAGCATCATTCCGTTAGCATGGAGTTGTCATATCTCGTTCTAATCTTGTTATGCTCACCTTGTGTAGACCTGCCTGATTTTTAAAAGCATTTTGCAGAAACCTAAAATAGAAACACTGCACACATCCTTATGTTGATGCCACTTGTACCTCTGTTATTGATTTTGGAGGTACAACAATATAAAAGGTCACCTTGATGCTCTGTGTCCATTATCTAAAAAATTGGTGCATTAAAGAACATACATATATTCATATGCTTTCTTAGATTTTTTGTAAAAGGCATATAGGTAGTCACCATTCACTAAATTCAAAAAATGTTTTATATAAAATCCATTATGTAATTATGATAAGTAATGTCCAATCATTTACTAAAATCATTGTGACATTTCTTTGATTTAACACTATGTTTAAATTATTGTAACTTTTATGTGGATCTAGCATTCTACTAACATGAATATTGTTGTTGGAGTAAGCCCACACTGTTCCTACACAGAAAAACTGCTTTTAAAATACTTAATAAAAACAAACTGCAATTAAAAAACAATAAGTAAATAAAGGTCATATTTCTTAAAACTCTGGATACACTGGGTATTTAGAAACAACAAAAATAATGTATATGTTTACTATGTGCATAAAATTTTGTGATATATAGATGGTAACCTCGGCAAACTTTGCCTGTTGGAAATTGTCCAAGCCAGAGACACCAAACCATTTTTCACATGTTCAAGTAATCCAGTCAAATATTCCCAATTTTTTAACTACAACCTGTCACTTTCATTACTTGTACAGTCACTACCATACTGAAATGTATTTCTAAAACATGAATAGGTCAACCTAAATGTACTTTTCTAGTTACTCTGTTATCATATATTTTTTAAACCAATTCGTGATTAAGGCCCTCTTCATTGCTGCAGTTACCAGTGAACTCTTGTCACGCTGCTTCCTCATGCATCCCATTTCTAGTTACCATTATTATTATCACAGACTGTACGCAGTTCACAAAACACAGGGAAATGTGATGCCCCAGGCAGTTCTGTTCAATGCATATGTACTGGGCCTACTCAAACTCTATTCATATGTTTTAGGAAATCATAAATTAAGCATCCTATCTGACACAAATGGACTAGTATTTACACTACCAGACAAACACAGTATGTCATGCTGTAAGTTTTAGCATAGGTGTCATGTTTCTGTATACGTGGAGGAGGGGCTTTCAGAATAATAGAGTTGCCTTGGAATTCCAAAGCCCTATGTACTTCTCTGGAAACCTGGCAAACTGTCAGTGTGGGCACCTGAGGTTTTAAGTAAACCTTCTAGCGAGGATATTAGGGGATTCCATGCGTAGGTAAGTCAATTAGCTATTATTACGATTATTGTGAACAGCCGAGTGATGGGTTATTATTTAAACATGTAATGACAACTATCACACAATGACAGTCAGCACTTGTCAAGTATGGTTTGTCTTTAACTTCTTGAAATTAGTCTCAGTTTGACAAAAATCATGCATGTTTTTCATCTAAACAGTGTGGTGATTGCCTGATTTGGGATAATTTCGTCCTCACGTTGTTTGTTAATCATTCATTCTGAATACCTCTGGACAAAATGTTGATGGGATTAAACATGGTATAAAATAAATTCCGTGTTTTTTTATTGAGTCAGTTTTGAACTTAGACAAACTACAACCCTAGGTTCAAGGAGATGCATCAGGGTCGTCTAAGGTTGCGACCGTGGCTTGAAGAGCAGATACAGTCTGGGAAGTATCCAGGAGTCAACTGGCTTGATGAGGTTAGAATGTTTTAGAAGCTTTAAATCATTTGTAAATATATATTTTTTTTAAATAATGCAGCTTATTATTTGCAGTATAGCTATACGGTACTCTTAATTTAAGTTAGGGCTTAAGTTTGTCTGCTGGTCAAACCTTGATTATGTAAGATGTTGTGTGATTTTACGCCACAGGTATCATCTTAAGTGAAATATCATTCTGATTTTTTCCAGAGCTCTCACTTGTTTGATATATATTGCTTTTTTCACAGATCAGATATGAAAAGGTGTAAGGTTTACTTTTCTGCTTTGAACTTTAGACAGCTCAGGTTTTTCAGATTCCTTGGAAGCATGCAGCTCGACATGGTTGGAATATAGACAAGGACGCCACTTTGTTCCGAAACTGGGCAATGCACACAGGTAAGAAACAAGTTCAGACACCAATGGACAAAGCTCTCTGATTGCACCATGTAAAGCTTCACCAATGCATGAACATTTAATGTACACCTAAGCATCACACAGTAAGCTGCTAGTAAAGAGCATTCATCATGTCTCAAAAGTGAGTTACAATATCAGCAGATGTATGAAGTAGCTTGCTCTAATATTATTCATATCATAACTTTTTTATGTGATTATGATACAACAGGTCAGATACTGGTTGGATTGTGGAGATATAGAACGTAGTTACTCTTCAATGTTTAATGGATGTTGCAACTGAAGTCTTATCAAACACCAGTGTTTTGAAGTCATTCAAGCAGAGATTCTTCGGAAGGCCGGATAAGTCATCTTCCTGGAAACATAGAAGTCGCACAAGACAAACCACATTTTTTTGACATATTCAGACCTGTAGATTCAATTAAATAGTTGTGTATATGGATAGATTTCTATATTTTTATTCTGAATAGACGAGAAATAGACATATCTAAGCATGCGTTTTTAGGTTATTGTGCAGAATCTTTGTAATAAAACAAGACTTGCTGGCCAAAGAAATTACCGGTTGTAGTTCACAGGTGTACTGTCATTAATTAATCATTTCTTTTCTTTTTCAAGGCAGATACAAACCTGGTATAGACAAGCCTGATCCTAAGACATGGAAAGCCAACTTCCGATGTGCCCTTAACTCTCTACCAGATGTGAAAGAGCTACAAGACAAGAGTATTAAGAAGGGAAGTAATGCCTTCAGGGTTTACATGATGCTACCAATTAAAAGTACCAAACAACAAAAAGGTGTGTAACCTTGGATATCAACACATTCATGTTTATGTGTGTTATGTTTAATATATTATGTTCATTTAAATAAGCAAGAAAACATATCTCAATAATTGCATATATCCCAATAATAATAATATCAGTGTTGTTTCTTGCCTCTTTCTTTGTTCCTGTTCAGGACTACCAGAATCAGATGGTGCTATTAAACAAAGTCAGACCTCCCTCTCAGAAACTGAGGCAGGTTCTTGTGCTCCACTGGATAGGTTTGCAGGTAGGGAAACATCACCATATAGTGATTATTGGCCAACAGTTTCATAACCCTGACTTTCCTGTCCCATCCCAGTGAAGACCACATCCACTATGCCCCGTAATCATTTTAAAAGCTTTAAACCCCCCCCAAAAAAGAAAAATCTCTTGCTCCTCATTGCTCTTTCAAATATTTTTTCTAGAACAATGGTTCTGAATTGGTTTTACCTAAGGCACTAAATTCAACCAGGTTGTGTTCATTCTTCATTCAAAAATCTACTAAATTGCGCTGCTAATACATGCACTGTAGCTGTTTTAAAAACATTGTAATGAATTGATTAAAATAATTTATTATGTAAAAACATATGTAAATTATTAATTCTAAATACTTATACAAGGTATCACATTAGTTGTTTAAATTAACAGCAGAGTATAATAAAATTTACGAAACACATCATTTTCATTTTTGACAACAAAACCTTCATTTCAAAACCTTCTGGACCACCCAGTTGAGATGGAGTACCGTTGCTCTAAAAAAGTGGCAGAAAATGCTGTACACATTGTTGCGCACAAATTGAGCAACAATACAATATCAAAGTGAAAGTGACATTTCTTCATTGTTATGTGAAAACGAAAATATCTAATTAGAAAATAAAGGTTACTTAATATATAGGATGAATTGAAAATGGTTTAATGGTTTAAATTCTAACACCTCCATTCATGTTAAGCCCTAGATTTAATTTAAACGTGTATGTAAATTGACTCTGGCAGATTCCCCCTGCACTAGCAAGCCAATGTAACAAACACCAGCAATCTGACAGCTATGTTTAGTTGTAAGCTACAGCAAGCTTGAAACTCTGGCTAAAATCACATCGCACCGGATCCTTAGCGATGAGTCTTACACTTCACTCCTGGCTTTAGCAACAATTTAAAGAGCAACTGCACCCAACTGATTTGGCCTTCTTTTAGAGCATGCCCATTAAGATCTGCATGCTGACTGTGGCCGAGGACCCTCCCCCAACTCTGGCTGTATTCCACAGGTTATATTTATTTTATATTTGTTGTGAGCCTTCCAATGGTGAACTTTTACTTTAAAGGCGAAACACAAATGTAACTATTGTGGCTATTTGTTATTGTTACACAGATTTATTTCAACGAGAGTGAAGTTGGTTCTTGCTGCAGTTGCTCTTTAACTGTCAACTATAGGGAACTGCACTTAGCCCGCTGAACGTTGTTCCTGAAGTTGTGCTTTTGGTCTGGTAAGCTTGCGGCAATGAGCAACATGTCTTGCGAGAACGAGTCCTCAAAGGCTTCAAAGCTGGTATCAAGTTCTAGACCATGCCCTATGTCATGCGGCTTCAACAGTTTCCGCGCAATCCTCACAAGCGTTGCCTGGTGTGTCTCAGGCTTTGTCATGCTTCAGTTTTCCTTGCCTGATCCAGTTAGTGCAGTTGCTGTCACCAACTGTACCCACTTACTCTCAAGAGCATTGGGTTCCTGTGAAGGTTGTGTAGGCACCATTAATACCCCTGCAAACTTTTCAAATTCAGTTTCATGCAACTCAGTGGTTACAAGCGGTGCATCGAGGCTGACAAAACAAAGCCATTCAGGAAATGTCTTGCTGCTCTTGACAACCAGGTGATCTGTCTCCAAATAACGCTGGAGACCCATCCGACCGTTTGTCTGTAGCATACGGACTCGCACTTCGCCAATGTCACCACCCCCTGATCAAATCATCTTCCCACTGCCATGATATGTATGATGTGGTATTATGATGTAACCCATAGGCACAGGCATTTGGAAATCCAGAAGGCAGAAAGACCACACTGGGTTTCGGCATGTCATTGGAGACTCAAATCTGATGTGCTTAAGATCCCACAGTGCATTTTTAAGCAAAAATTACTATAACCTTGTGACAGTTTCATTTTGATCAAAAACAGCATATACGGTATAGAGTGCCTTTGATTTGGCGAACTGGAAAAGTTAATTTCAGGGCAACATAAGTTTAAAGCCGACGATGTGCAGGCGTTTCTGTGCATGAACTGTGCTAGCTAATGTTAGTGATCAGGAATTTTTATTTATTTGGTTTAAACATGAGCCCCTCCCTGTTTCCATAGAGGTGTTCCTGAAGTACAGAGGTGGGCAGGCCAATCACAGTCCTGCAATCTTTCATGTCAAAGACAATCAAACTCCCTGCAACACCATAAAGGAGGAATGGTCACCAGAGCAGTCGTACTCACACCAGTCTTTCTTCACATCTGAAGTACATGGTAAGAGTTTCAAGGGCTGAGTTCCTTTTTGGCACAGCTATAACGGTAATAGTTTTTATACTGTGTATATATACACACACACAGCAGAAAAAGTAGTTATGTTTTTTTCATTATGTTCACTGGAAATCAAAACATTTGGCATGGCCGTATTTTTACATGTACAGAAAGCTCTGATACGACTGTGACTGACAGCGAGCAAGCAGAAGCTGTATTCAAGGTAAATAAGTTGTTACCGTGGTTTCAAGAAAACAAAATCTATGCTTCTAGTATGCAAATAAACATTCAAAACCAGTGACACACACATGTGCTCCTGCAGATAGTTGATCATCTAAAAACCATAGAGCACTGGAGCCAGTCTAGTGACAACAGAAGCTGGAGGCCGGCAGCTTCCGGCTGGTTGGACTGTTACTGTAAGCCACAGGGTTACTGCCAAAGGCCCATTTACTCCCTAAAACGACTAATTTCAAGTATTTTCCTCAGACATTGGTAACTGTTTTTCTGGGTGTTAATTCAGAAAATGTTAACGCTTCACGCTGCAGGTGAGGACATTGATTACCTGGGGTACCCAGTGCAGACGGACTGCTTCACACACAGTGCAGCGCAAAGACCCTTTCTATAAGACGTTGGAGCTACATGCAACAGACTGCCATGATAAAATCCTTGAAAAAGGTGAAGACCCCCATTCCAAGACATCTCAAATACTGCTTTCACACCAACTACGAGACAACGACCAAACCACAGAGCACACACTGTGTAGCCCAGTGTGGTCCAGCAGTCTAGGCCTTACATCTGGGGACCAGTAGCACCGCAGCATGGGTTTGAATCTAGTCCACTGCTTTTTCAGCCAAAAGTCTCTCTTTCCCCACTGAATCTAATCTAATAAACCATGCAGATGCCCAAAAGTATGTACATGTGTATGTATCTGGGTGTACACTAAACGCATATATAAACTTGAGGGCTACATCTCATTAATATGAACAAGCTATAATGGTCAATGTAGATTTGTTTTTTTTGTCACTAAAATGTTTGTCTTTTATTAAACTTAATTGACACAATAGGCCTACGAATTGTTTTTACTGGAAATACTAACATTTCTTAGAGGTGTACATTCGCAGTATGAACATCTTTGGAAATGCCCTGTAAGAAACAAAGAAATGGCTAAGAATCTCCATCTTTAGGATAAGAAGTAGATGCAAAAAAGAAAATCAAAATTTCATGTCCTCATTTCACCTTTAATGAAAAAACATTCTAATGAATGGGTTCATCAAGTACAGAGTTCAGTACAGAATTGCAAAGCAATCACCTATTATGTCATATTTTGGGAATATACTTTCGCGTACTGGGTAACAGTCAGTCCCCCAAAACACCAGTAAAAAAAACAAACCCTTGGAAACAGACAGACCTCTTCAGTCCAGAGAATGGGAAGTTGATGGTTAATAATTAAATGCACTGTTGAAGTTGCGTTTTTGACCGCCTCCACCACTCCTGTTCCCGCCACCGCCGCTTCGGAAGCCGCTACCACCGCCGCTTCGGAAGCCGCTACCACCGCCGCTTCGGAAGCCACGACCACCTCCCCGTCCTCCACCGCCACGTCCGCCGAAGCGCCCACGGTCTCCTCGATCCCCGCCCATGCGTGGTTTCTCCTCCAGTTCGGGGAGCTCTGTGGCGATTGACAGCTGCCAGCGTCGACCATCCTGCCAGGCATCCTGAGGAGAAGATTCAAGAGGTCACCACAAGGACAACGGCTCTTCGTTACCAACCACAATTACATCCTTAATGAACAAGCTTTTGACTTTCAAATAACCTAAAAGCGATAGCTTTTGTTGTGAAATTTGAGGCCGTAGCGTCACTTTTCAGCTTGATACCACGGCTGGGGAAATATTTCACAAAGAAAAAGCTGTTTGACAAATGGGCTTGGATAAGTGCCTCCGCTATTTTGAATCACCTTACACCAAGCCTTTTACGTGTCCGATTCGTCACAGTTAAAAGAAAAGGTTCCCGCTCTCAACTTACTTGATACTGCTTTACTTTGTCAGCCGGAACATCAAAACAGACTCCCTGCAAAGCAAAAACAAAGTTCTCTAAATTTAGCCAAGGTATTACAGAACCTCAATAGTGTTGTCTTAAAAGCATGCACAGTGGAAGATGTGTAAAACAAACGGCGTGAAAACAAAATGGTCGCCTGCCTCCTCCAAACCTGAGGACCAGTAAATTATGAACATACCATTTTGCCCTTGAGGAAGGTCATCCCGCGAATCACATTGTCAGTGTCCTCCCCCAGCTGTTCCTTCAGAGCTCGCCAGGCAGCGCCGATGTTTTGCAGCTCCTGTGAGCAGTTCATTGTCATTGTGGTGTAGCCCTGGAGGAATTGAATAACGATAAGGAATTGAATAACGAGCACGAACCACCATTCGGGACACATTTTAAACCATTCAGGGCATCTCTACGCCAGCGCGCCACTATTCAGTCACACGCCGCAACCCCTGGACTCGTCCGTCCTACATCGATGTGAACCGAGCATTTTACAAGCCATCTCTCGGTAAAGCAGCGTGAATGACAATGAAAGGGGATTATACAATGAAAGGGGATTCAGTCTGTGGCCAATCTATTCTCAAAGTGGCAGTGAATGTGTGCCCTGCTAGAGGATGGGTCAACTCACAGCATCCGAGTTGAGGAGGGACCTCTGTTCCAGGGCGGTGGCCCCTGATATGTGTGCCAGAGCCGCGGCCAGGGCCTCCTCAGCCCCCCGCTCCTCAATCAGCTTGGCGGCGGACACGCGGAAGTACTCGATGGCTTGGGGGGGCACGGAGTCCAAAAACCTCACTGCGTCTTGGCTGGAGGATTTGATGATGTCATTGGCAGTGGGCACGCCAACTCGCTTGAATGTGATGCCAGCCTTCTGCTCCACCCACCGAAGCTGATCCTCCTCTTTGCGTTGGTAGAAGCAGATGCAGATGCCGGTCCTGCCAGCCCTACCAGTTCGACCTGAACGGTGGATGTAGGACTCCACATCCTGGCACCGGGACAAAGCAGCATTGAATGCATTGTTCATACTGAATAATTTACTCTACAAGCGCACTGGTATGAGCGCCACTAACAGTTGTACCACGGCATTTATGTACCTTTGGGGGGGAGCACTGTACGACCAAGTCAACCTCTGGGATGTCCAACCCACGAGCGGCAACATTGGTGGCGACTAATACCTCGAAAGTGCCATTTCTGAAGCCTTTCAGAGTGATCTCCCGCTGTTTCTGAGGAATATCCCCGTGAAGTGACTGGGAACTCTGCAATGTCAAATAACACATTTCACAGTCACTCAGAATTAGGTCAACAAACACATTAAAACTATGCAACCATCTGACCTGCAAATGTACTAATGTTAGTAATGTCTACCTTCCAGGTTTATGCTTGCATCGTGGTCATAAAGCATTAGGGGTGGGTATTGGCAAGTACCTTGCGATACGATACATATCACCATACACGTTACGATTCAATACATCACGATTCATCATGATATCACAATTGAATCATGCTGCTTACTGAAGTGCTAAAGAAAACCTCAAATAATATTAGGCTACATACTTGAATGGACAATCTTTACCTAATCCCCATTAGCAACCCCTAATCAAAAAAGAACGGCAAAGAACCACTCAATTTTACCCTTTAGACCCCAATAGAATTCTAGAATGCTGCTGTTGATTACTGAAAATTCTCAAAATAAATCATATTGTATCACACATTTCAAACAAACAGACATAGCACAAAAACCAAAACCAAATTACAATTAAAATTTTGTTTTAAAGAGCATGTACTCTTCTTTAATTTGACAACACATTAATGTAACTTGGAATCATATAATTTGTTTTCTCCCATTAACAATCAATAGAAAGAACGAACGTCTAAGTTTGCATAAAATGATATATCGCGACAAGATTGAGCCAGAAGTCAAATAAGGTCCGTACAGCTAATATGATCATAATAAAGTAAGCACAAGGCAAATCTCAAGACATAAGAGTTTTTATAAATGATGAGGGGAAGTATGTGGCATACATCTTTTGGGAGATGCAGGACATCATCGCGATCAAGTGACAACGTCGTCAGCGAAGCACAACATTACTGCTTCGAAGCAGCTAGTGAAAGTAAGAGCTTATTGCTGCACAAGTGAAACATTTGCGGGCAGACAACTTTATTTTAGTCTGACAGACGAAACAAACCGGACAATTAGTTGTCTAGTTAGCAATGGCATTTTCCATTTTTGAATGAAATCGGAAGAAACGCGAAAAAACTACCAACTAGTCAGCCGGCTATACAGCTACTGCAACGCTTTCCATTACAAGACTGAGCAAGCAACTATTTGAGCTCCACAGCTGATGTGCTTGTCTATCAGGTTATCACGACAGGGTTGCTGTTGTCATCTAAAAGACATTACCAACATTTCACAGCATAAAGTATGGACAACACAAAGCGTATAGCTACAGTTTATTTCTTACCTCGACATCATTATCGCTTTCTATGACATGTCTAACCTCGTATCACCAAACTCAAACAATCGCTTCTAACGTAAAAAGTAGTGGCCGCTTTGGCGCGAGCATTTTGAGTAAGGAAATTAATAAAACAAAAACGTCAAATGACAGCATACCCATTTCTGGAATCTTATTAATGACGACATCCATGGGAATACAGTAACAGGCTTTTATCAGGTAGATTTTGTGATATATACAACTATTATTGTTAAACAAACACGTCCCGTTCAGCGACCCATACAGTAATTTAAAAGACGGCTGTCGACAGCATAATAAATAATAAAAAAAACAGATTCTAGAGATCAGAATATCGATAGAATATTGTGTAAAAAAGAATCGCGATTTTACATAAAATCGTTGTATTGGCACAGCACTATAAAGCATGCATTTGTTTTGTCTACACTGTGTAACAAAAGTAACACAAAGACATGTTATGTTTCTCGTACCTGTTTTATGGAAGCGTTCATTGACAGCTCATTGGCATCCTTCTTGGTCTCACAGAAGATGATGGTCCGGCCGTGGCTGCCACTGTATACCTGAACGACATCCCCAATGACAGCAGCCCTCTGGGACCAGTGGCATGCAATGGCAAGGTGCTGAGCGGGGAGGAAAAGAGAAGTACAGAAACTGTTTTTAGAAGCCAATTTATTAAAAACCAAGACCTAAAAACATCTCATGTGCATAAGCTGAATCATGAGGTAAAAGATTCTCTGGTCTGACTAAAATCGGACCATTAGGCCTTCAAGCCAAGCTCTTAATCTGGCGAAAAACAAGGCACCGCTCATCACCTGGCTAATACCATCCCTACAGTGAAGCAGGGTGGTTGTAGCGTCATGTCATGGCATTTGACCTCAGACTACAGGTGAAGATTTATCTTTCAGCACGACAACAACCCGAAGCACACAGACAAGACAACGCTGGAATTGCTTTCAGAAAAACTCTCAGAATGTTCGAGTTATGTACATAACATATATCAGTTTTATTATTTCCCAAAATAATATTAAAACTTGTTATTTGCTTTGTCATTATGGGCTATAGTGTGTAGATTGATGCCATTTTTGTATACTGATCACATGTTTTAAGTATATAACGTGGCGGTGGGGTGACTGGCAGGAAAGGTGAACAACAGCGACCTCACCTGGCAGGTGATATGTTAGGTACTCCTAGATTGACCACATCTGGGACCACTAAATGCTTTGTGTCTTCCTCTATATAAGGTTGAGCAGTGGCTGGTTCAGGGGCATAGGGGAGAGAGCTGAAAAGCCAGAAGGCCAGGACCAGCCTAGGGGAACCATGTCGAGTCTGTGACAGGTTGACTGCTTTAGAGAATGTTTACATTTAAGACCTTACAACTGTTGGTTTGGGTTTAATTGTTTTCTGAAGATATTGTTTGGTGGTTGGTTGGGCACCACATGAAAAGAAAAAGTAAAAATACAATAAACGTTAATGCCATTTGGGGACTGATTTATTGCACCTACCCACACAGTCATGAAAAGAATACCGCTGGACCAGTCACACACAACAAAATGTGGAGAACGTGAAGGTGTCAGAATCCTTTCCCAAAACACTATGTACATGAGAATCACTTTTTTACGTTATTTTTTTGGGGGGCTTTTTTTGTATAAAAGTATTTACATTTCTGTATTTTTTTTAATAAACGTTTTAATAAACATTTCTGCTTTGTCATTATGGGGTACTGTGTGCAGATTGGTGACAAAAATAAATATACAATCCATTAAAATTCATTCTGTAACAACAAAATGTGGAGAAGTGAAGGGGTATTACTTTTCAAAGCTACTGTATATGTCTGCTACACAGAAACTGAGTTGTGTGTGCTCTTCAGAAGCACCCTAACTATTTTGTTGTTTTTGGCACAAGAGAATACCTTCCAGATAAGACATACTTAATGCTGGATAATCAAGTACAAACTAGAATTACCAAAATGATTTGTTAACAGCTAAAGTATCTTAAGTTGACTCAGCAAGTATATATAAAAAGAATTTCAGGGACTGTATGTTTAGAAATATTTATATACATTTTCTAAATACACTCGCTGTATGTATATAAATACAGCAAGTGTATTTAAAAAATGTCCACCCCCCACCATGTATACATGTCAACATAATGTAATTTATGCTCCTCAAAATGAATAAATTATTGGTTAGAATTCTTTTTTAGTTTGTTATACATTTAGTTATTTTCAGGAACTGTAGTTTAATCTCAACAGAACAGCAAGTGACTATAGTCCCATGGATTCAAATCAATCCTAAAAATACTGAAAATTACTTCATGTTTCATTGTTTTCAGGCTGTTACAAAGCAAAAGCAAACATGAGCCATCCCACATATAATGGCACAACAAGCTTATTTGACATTTAGCGTGATTCGACAAAGATCCAAACAAAACAGTATTCCATGTGGACCACAAAACTATAGTAGTATAAAACATGGTTTCAATAGTTGATATTAACTGATCTGTGTTTGGTAACACTTCTTACCTCCACTGTGGTTGCTGTTTTCTGGGTCTTTTTTCCAATGAGGTCCACATGCTCAAAGTTCGGCCTCATGTACTTCTTTGCCACCTCATAAACCCATGGCGGACATGTAGCAGAGAAGAGTAGAGTCTGGGGGTTGCTTTCCAAGCCTACACACATAAAACATGGTATCATTTGTACTCCATTACCATCTTTTGATTTCCTACTACGGAATACTGCCAAGACTTTCCAATCCAACCCAAGGTGCACCTACAGTATATGGATGAAGTCAATCAAACATCACCATTACCTTTTTGGTAAGACGCAGAAAGTATCTCCTCGACCTGTTCTGCAAACCCCATGTCAAGCATCTGGTCCACCTCATCTAACACAACATGCTTCAACTGAGACAGGTCGAGTTTGTTATTCTGAAGATGGTCCTTGATGCGACCTGGAGTTCCAACTAGGACGTCAATGCCACCTCGGATTGCATCAACTGTGGGGAATCAGAATTTAAAGGACTTTCCAGAAATAGGATCAACTTGGCTGTGTGAATAAATAACAAGCACTCTAAAGACGCTTTTAGTATCCAATGAATTCTAAAGTAGAGAAAGCAAGAAATCAGAATAAAACTCACGTTGGGGATTGTAAGAGCTGCCTCCATAAAAACAGGTAACTGACAGTTTCTTTGTCATATCCTTGAAATCCTTGGCTACTTGAATGGCCAATTCCCTGGTTGGAGCGAGGCAAAGAACCTAAAGAAGGGGAAATGGTTGATAATGGAAAAAACAAAACCCTCCACAAGTTTTTGATTCACCAGATTATGCATGCTCAGCAAAACTAATGTGTAATATCAATTTAATATAAATTGTTTTTCTTACACCCAAGGCCCTGATGAAAAAAAAACATTTTAATAAAAAAAAAAATTGTAAAAAAATACACAACACAAAAGATAATGTACAATACCTTACTGCTCACTACACATGCTGAAAAGTTGATGGCAGTATCTGCTGAAGACCTACCTTTGGAGCTCTGCCCCTTCTCTTGTCTTCAGGGTCATTCTGGAGTTTCTCAATTAGAGGAATGGCAAAAGCTAAAGTTTTGCCAGTGCCTGTTCTTGCTTGGCCAATGACATCCTTTCCGTCATACACAAAATTGAAGGTTTGGGTTTGAATATCAAAAAGGAATGATATGCCGCGTGCTAAGAGAGAAAGAGATTATAATGTAAAAAAAAGTTAGCATTTATAGAATTGAAAAGCAAATTAAGAATCTTTCTTTTTGCAGAAAAATGATTTGCGTTGCGTCTTTAAAAATAAGACACAACTCTAAAACCATTTCAGTTGTATAATAGTTGGGTAGGGGTGAGACAAGAATTTGAACAATTAAACGGAATCTATTGAGTAACAAATGTTCATAATTGGGTTATGATACTATACTTTTTTTAATAATTATCCCTGGTTGGCAAATAGTATTTTCCAGCTGCCCTCATGCTGGCCTGATGAACTCAGCTGGCTAAAAGCGTCTGTCGTTAAGTAAATAGGATATGGACATAAGGCTGCTACCACAATTGAATTTAAACAAGCTCTTTGCTCCCTCCCGGTCATTCCCGGGCCCCAGTCTCACAAGTGTGGCTCCTCTGAATGAATCATAATCCCCTTAACTAGTCATTCTTATTCCAGCTATTGATCGAATTACATTTTCTGTTGACTCTGTGGAGGCAAAATATAGTTTTTTATCTTTGAAAACATCTCATTTGTCAATGCTCTATTGACCATGGCTTTTCTGTATTGTGAGCTACATCCATTCTTGCTTGCTAAGCCTATTACCAATTCTTACCCAGGCATGTTTAATGCAGGAAAGATATTAATTTCATTTGAGCAAATATTGTGAGAAATATTTTGTTATTTTCAAAGGGAAACAAAATAATCAAGCTATTCTTTGTTATGTCCATTTTGTTTATAATTGAATTAAACAAAATCATGTACATAAAAGGGTTTTCCAATCATGTAAATACGTGATTATGAGAATCAACTGTTTCAAAACAGATACAATTACAAAATGTGAAGATTGGAAGAATGTGAAGATCAGCACATCCCTAAAAATTGCCAAATAAGAAATAAATACCTTCAAGTAGTTTGATGGTGTTGGGGGAGATTCTGAAGTTTGAGAAGGCTCCATTTTTTTGTTCGGGGGTCTCCTAAATTCATTAAAACAGAAAGTAATGCCCTGATGCAATGTTCTCAAACCACAAGGTTACATCTTCATTGATAAGAACATCCCTAAGTAAGACTCACAGTTTGTTTCTCACTGTCACTGCCAGTGTCCTCACTTGACTCTGCTGAAGTTGTCACCGTGGTGGAATGTCCATTCGTTTGTGGAACCAGCTTGGGAATCTCAGTCAACACTCCGTTCACAACCTCATCTAATGGTTTTTTCTTTTTTTTCTTTTTCTATTGGGAAAGAGAGAATGAGATGCGGGTAAAAAAAAAAAAAGCCTAGCCGTGGTGATTGCTGAATAATACATATACTTTGTTCACCAATCTTTCTAGGGTTAATTATGACTATATTAATTCCAATCTCAAATTATGTATTTAATAAGAAAACAAATTAAAAAACACTTGTTTTTATGCAGTACTAAGTGTAAGCACATTTTCCTAAAACAAATAAAACAAGACAACAAATTACCTCAGTTGCTTTGTCTGCACACTCCTCAGCGGAATGGGATGTATCGTTCTTCATAGGTGATTTGAGGTTTCCATTAACATCAATGGATTTGTTTAGGTCTTCTTTTATTTTATCCACTTTTTCTTTCTTTTTCTTCTTGGGAGCAGGAGGTTCACAGTCAGGTTCCTCTTCAACTGTTTTCTGCTTCTTGAGTTTCTTTCCCTCCTTGATCTTCTTCTCCTTTATTTTCTACAAACCAAACATAGGGCATTGTACATTAGTTAAAGCGGAAAGAATGGTTGCATCTTTACCAGTTGATAGCTGTATTTCATATCCGCATGCAGTTTATGGGCTTATCACACAGGCCTGGTGAACTGGACCCTAAGTACAAGGACATATGGACACTTCAACATACTACATAGGATACCCTTTTCACATTCACAGCTTGGAACTGAGGATTCAGAAATCTCAGACATGAAGACCTCATTATATCCAATAGACTTAAGATAGCAATTGAAGTCAGGTGTAGGAGTGTGCCAGGCAATCGGCAAGGTAAGACTTATTTGAGACTTTTCAGAATACGATGACCCAACAAATTCACCTGCACCTCGCATTTCTGTCGCTCTAAAAACAAAACAGGCAAGTTTGCTGTGAAGAAATGGGTAGGGTGTTGCATGAGCCTGCAGTCCCCATTGGATCAGAACAAGCACTGTTAAAGTTTGTGCAGTGTCTTTCTGACAGTCGAGTCATGCACTTTAACATTAACTGTGGCAAAAGAGGCCTGTAGATCCCTTAATGAACCCTGGGTTTTTTGAGGACTTCTATGAGCATCTTTCGGTCAGCTTTAGGGCTGAACTTGGTGGGACAACATGTCCTATGTAGATTGTCAGTGGTCTAGAATTTTCTCCATTTGTAGGTGATCTGTTGGACAGTGGAATTATGTAGTTTGAATTGCTTGGGAATGGCCTCGTTTCCCCTCCCAAACTCATGGGTGGGGATAAGCTCTCTTCTCAGGGCCTTGGATAGGTCTTTTGATCTTGGCCTGGTGTGTTATTACATACCCATATGGTTAAGACCAATTAAGTTTCTAATTTTTATGGAAGCCTGGACTAGGCCTGGGCGATAAAATTATATACATTTTTATCATGATTAAAAAAAATAACAAAATCCATGATAAACTTGTGATAAATTTTCGATAGTCATTTTCATGCAGTTAAACTATCTTCAACCTAAAAAAATCGCTAACTTGTTTAAAACACAATACAGGCAGCAGTATGCCTTTTCCACCACCCGCTAAATTGTGTATAAATGGATGAAGTCAGAGTAACAGACTCAGAGACAGGTATGGAGTATAGTCTTTCCCAGGATTTAATATGGGTTTTCAGATCATAAGTGAATCCAGTGAGTAACAAGTGGGATGCAAAATATGATTATGAATAGTATGACCGCTTCAACACACCACTGATCAAGTCCGACGCGTATGTTTTTTGTTTTTTACATCAAGGCTCAGATCAACATGGCAGTGGTAACATTGTCTACATTTGTTTTTCCTTATAATCTCTACTTAAAAATGATTCTAAACACTAGAACAAATTGAAATAATCTGTGTAAACATGATCACTTAGTAAAATTTCTCGATTATCTAATTTGTCCACATCAACAGTGTTTCCTATTTCAGGCATGTCTTTTTTTGTTTTAGACTGAATTATCTCCCACTAAACAAGTGATGGGTAGATGGTACAACTGTTGAGTAGAATCTGCAGTAAAAATGTCCTGATTTTTTATCACATTGCTTTTGTAAAGTTCATACAGTACACAGGTAGGTGCCCAATATCTATTGTGGAAAGGAATACTACGCCTCATCCCTAACCAGACGCCTTGTGACTATTCATACTTCTAACCAGGTGTAGTACATTTTATATCTATACTAGTGTGTTGGGCAACATCTAGTGTTGTAAGTACCACAAATGAATATGGTGTGACTGTATCAGGGCAGTAATATTTTTTGGGAGATTGAAAATTACACTGGTAACACATTAACACTCCTAAGTAACATTACAAATCCTTAGTCAATGGCCCACACAGTGCATTCCAGGCAATTCTTAGTCAAAGAACGCACTATTGTAAGAAGTGAATGGTAGTAAGTAGAGTTCCATCTCAAAATATCAAATTAGCACATTATGTGAACTTGAAGTACACAACTACAAATATTTTCTGAAATCTTAAAATGAATCTTTGTAATATTCTATCGTTTTGGAATTGTGACATTCTACAGATCAAAATAGAAATAAATTAGTATCTCATTCTGTCTTTCTACAGGATGTTGTGCGGCTTAGTTTAGCAACCATGTGACGCTTCATAACAACCCGAACGCAATTGCTCGACAGTATGCTGGGCGGGAACGTTATGCGGTCCGATATATATTCAGCAAAGCAATGTGGATCTCCTTTCAACAGTCTCTGATCAGGGACACGTTTTGACCCTGCTGTTTTGCAAATCAGCTGAACACGTAACGAACACGAGGCTGCGTGCTAAAAGTTGCAAAGAACATGCTATTTGGTACATGCTACCAACATTAACAGATTTTTTTATTTTCCTTACAACTGATCTTTACCATAATGGCAATAAAATACTAAAGATTTGATGTTTGTAACGACATGACGTACGATTAGCTTAGCTACCATCTTGGTTGTAGCGTATTGAACGTAAATTAACACGCGGATGTAGAAAGTAATTAGACATTAGTTAGCCATGTTGCATTTTTTTTAGTCAAATCTACGCTTAAAAATACCAACACAGATGCCGCCAGCATCTTTACAAATATGTTTGTTTTAACCTTTACTGTATATTCTGAACCCACCAAGCAGAACAGGCCAGCGTATAGTGCTAGCCAGTAGGGTTTGTTCGGGTTTCCGCTGTTTTAACAACCATGTGATCTTTTTTTCACTTACTTTTGGTGTCGTACTGCCCGCACCAATGTCCATTTCACTTTCCACTCCGATGTCTTCGGTTTCAAAAAGTATCTTTGATGGCATCTCCTCCGGTTGTTTCCCTTTCCAATGGACACTAGCTAACCCTACGGGTACAGTACTGAAAGGAACGACATGCGCGTTTGGCGTAGCGCTAGACCCTTTACAATCATAGAAATGTAGTAGGTAGACCGGACATCCTATGCGAAAGCAGCCTTAACGCCTCTATGAGGAACTTCAGATTTGTTCTTTCGGTTAAAAAAATATATTTTGTCTTGTTTTTTGTATACCTCATTCATTACACTCTCAACTGCACTGGCATTTGAATGTTCTATTAAAGGAAGGTAGAATATATACCTTCTACACGTTCTACTTCAAGGGATATGACGGAAAGCCCGTGGAGTCATAAACATAGAGACGGTTAGATAAAGCCTTCCCATAGGTCTCTACAACGGAGTCTGTATGAGCTTGTCATAGAGATGTTAAAGGACGTAATTGAGAGAGAACGTGCTCTAGCAGGGCGAGGTTATATATACGCGAGGCTTAACGTTACCAATCCCCTAATTAGGCTATACCAGGGGGGTTGCTTCTGTTATTTTGATGTAATTACCAAATTAGTCAAGTGTGTGTGACTTCCAACTTCATCCTTCCAGATGACCTGGTTTGGCATAACTCAAACCAGGTCATCAGAGGTCATCAGGAAAAATCAGTTAATAACGTTGAAACTACCACTCAGTTGGCTTCATTAAAATGGCAGATGATTTCAACAGGGAGGTCAACGCTAAAATTGCCATTTGCCTTTCATAGTATCAAGCTGACCACCACAGTCTAGGTTGTCTACTCAACATTGTCTACTCATGAGAAGATGGGAAGCCCAATGGGTGACGCAAATAAGTCAGCATCACCCAGGAGAAGGGGGAGACATTGTCAGCAGGGATTTCCTGGTCTCATCGCTTTATAGTAACTCCCTCAATCGTGCCCTTACACACATTGACCCAAGTGACTTCCAGGCTGGACTGTCTCCCAGTCTAGGCTAGAAATGTCTCCATGCATGAATTCCCAGTTTTCTTTAAAACACTGATGTCACAGTTAAGAGATTTCTGGGGTTCCTAGTTTATTTGTAAAATTTGTGGACAACAATATCTATTTGAAGGGCAGACCTGAGCCTGTTTTTATTCAGTAAAAGATCTGGCTTGTAGTAAATAGCATAATTTTCTCATCTGACAAAAATAGAAGTAATCTGAAGTTAAAATAGAAACAAACAAAACAGGGAAATCTTGCTGGCCATTTCTTTCAACGTAATCTAAAATTTGTGCTTATTTGTGGTAGCTGTCATCTGTTTTACTGGGCCCATTATACACACAACATGGTATGCAAAGCACTCTGTAAAAAAGACCTATTTCTTGTGGGTCTTAATGTTACCCTATTCAATTAATCGCTAGTGAACTTTCATTGGCAGGTATTTCAATGTAAAATTAATTTTACACATTCTGTATCATATCTACTGTATTCTGTTCTCTGTTTTTAAACTTCACCAGATAGCCAGTGTTCTGTCTACCTCTGATTCTGCTAATTTGATCTAGAATGGTAGCCGTGGTGCTGAGTGTTAAATTGTGCTAATATTGCACTTAAAAAGCAATGCTAACATTAACAACCTTAAATTTGGTGGACTCCATTACGTCTTAGCTAGCTAGCTAACATTATACTGCATCTAATGTCAATCAAAATTATGACAAAAGGATTCCCACCAAAAATGTACTTTCTTTGCTGTGTTTTCAGCCAAAGTAATGCACAGAACGAGTCTTCACCATCGCCCATTGAGAATGTTCAGTTGGACACCAGTCCTAACTAATGTTCAAAATAATATTGTGACTAAGTGTGAAACCCATATAGCTGTGACATTATTTAAATACTTTCGAGTAGAAAAAAAATATCACAACAAAGTACACAGGAAGGCACAGTAAATGATGTACACATTGTCTTGGTAATTATACATAATTCATCATAATAGAAACTTTGTAGCTTTTCAATTTGTAGTGGAAACTGATTCACAGGGCTCAGAAAAGCATTTGGATGTATGCCATGCCCATCAAGTTTGGGCTGCGTGCTCTAGCCGGCTGTCCCACTTTTAGGGGTGACATGGAAGTGGCTACAAGTGTTTCCATTCTGTGGGCACTCCGCGCCATACCTCACGTACAGATCAAATGGGAGGGAGTCCCCTTGTACAGTCCAGTTCGCGAATAAGCCAGCTGTTCACCTCGTGCTTTTTTGTTCCAAATTTATCCCAGCACCAAGCAGCAGACACCGATCAAGCACCAAGTTCTATAATTAGCTTTTTAAAATAATGAACAGGTCTATCTATATGTGTGGCACATAGTGTTACAACACAGTGGAAAAGTTCAGACCATTATTTTGCCATCTTGCAATGTACATTTTTTCACTTTCACAATAGCTGACAACCACACCTTAATATTACGGGGAAAACACTGTGTTACCTATACTTTTTAGATGTACTCACCTTGGATTAGGCCAACACTACTCTACTGCCTATTACTAATACTACCCAAGGGCAACTATACTTACTGTATAAACTGACGACGCTCGGAGAAAAAGCCCAGCGACATCTAGGGGCTTCCGACCAAAAAACAATTATATTTACACTACCGTTCTAAAGTTTGGGGTCACTTAGAAATTTCCTCAATACGCCTATGTAGATATTCCATAAATCTGCCGTTTCCAGCTACAGTAGGCATTTACAACATGAACAATGTCTATGCTGTATTTCTGATCGATTTGATGTTAATTTAATGGACTAAAAATGTAACCCCAAACTTTTGAACGGTAGTGTATGTAATACTTTTACAGCACCCTAACACTGTTCGGGTTTCAACACAATTTGCTTCGATTTCAAAATGTTCTATGCATCCACAGTTCTCCAATTGTCAAGCCACTCATTGATAGTGCAAATTAAAAAAGTTGGCCTGTCAAACACGATCACAGGACTGCCTAGGGATGGAGATACCGCACGTTTATTTGGAGAAAGTTAAAATTTGACTGTTCCCCACTCTTGAAATGTTCTGCAGAACAATTTAAAAGCCCAGGTGCCCACAACAGTCCAACTATGTATTCAACTTTATTTAAAATATGGCCTACACTCAATTCTTAAGTAAGGTAATCCCTGGTTTCAAATGATACTGCTAAGGCTACATATGGAGGTATTTTTTTATAGCGCTATTCAGAAAGGAAACGATGATTAGTGTTACTAAGTGTACAGAGGGGATGTGACGATCACGTGAAGTAGGGGACAGGACGTCGCGTTTATGGACATATCAACAAAGCGTCATGTGGGTTTGCTCCGGTTTGCGCAGGGTGGAACATCTGATGGAACCAATGATCTTTGAATACGTCACTGCAAGGAACCTGAGAAGACTTTGCAAGGAAAATGTGGGTGGGGTCTCACCATATCGGGACCTGACGTCATGGCAGGGACTCCCTAAAAGCAACTGTTGACGAGTGACAAGTCTCAAGGCTCGTAGTATGAAAAGCGTGTGATTGTTTTCCGAATGAAAGCGCACGTAGCCACCAACTGTAGAGTTTATACCAGGGTATATTAATGTTTCACTTTTGTACGGATTTTATATTCTTATTTCACAAGATCGAGTGCCTTCACTATTAATGTAAGTAACATAGCCTACGTTTGACTTGGTTAATTTTCTTATATTGTTTTATTATAATACAGGCTTAATTCAGTAGGCTATATTAAACTTAAAGAAAACTTAAATCTTAAATTTTCAGAATCGAATTCGGTTTTAAACACTGGCTGCATTGCATTAAATGCTGCGCTAAATGTCACGTTTATAACGGTGTTCTTCAATTTTTATGGTGGATTTATTGAGTGAATAAAAAATTATATAATGTCTTATTTTGAAATGGGATTATATTTCTGTTGCAATGAAAATCCAAATCGGTTGTGTGCACGAAACATAAGTTAAATAGGTTTTTAAAGTTTTACTTTTCATGCAGATGCTCTAATCATTGCAACAATAGCTTAAGTTGCTAGCTAGCCAACACCGCAAAATACTCAGTCCACCACCCTGAATTAATATTAATGATTTCTCATAACCTACTATAACCTTGTTGTGATATTCTGTTACCTAGATGAGAACACACCCTTCAGTGGCCAGTGCCCATGCTGTGGCCCTGCTTAGGAAACTGAATATTCAGAGAATGGAGGGGGAATTCTGCGACTGTGTGATTCGACATTATCTGAACCCAGGGAAACTTTATCTGGCCCATAAAAGTGTTTTGGCAGCTTCTAGTCCCGTCCTGGCCTCCCTTCTGCCCAGTAAAAGTGCATTGCTGGAGTTGCAGTTTCCATCCACTACAACGGAAGTTCTGGGGTCTCTGTTGGAATTTATCTACACTGGGATACTACCCCCAGCAGATCAGGATGATTCTCTTCTGTCTGCTGCTACATATCTGCAAATTGAGGAACTACAGCAGGCTTTAAGCAACAGTAGGCTGGAGTCATCATCTGAGTCAGACTGCATTGTTGCAGGTAAATAATCCTCCTTAATAATTTAAATTGGATAAATACTAATACACATATAAAACTGTTCTACAAATGCTTTGGTACTATTTTCACAAGTACGTGGCCTTTTTTTTATTTATTCTTTTTACAACCAACTATATTCAGATGTTAAGAAGTACAGAAAAATTTCAACCCTAAGAATCCACATTGTTTTGTAAGCTCAGTGGGTATCAAAGCTAAAACCTTGGTGTTGGTAGTGCAGTGATAATCCATTATGAACTACCCATTATAGGTATTTTATTTTAAATGGTAGTAACCACAATTTGTAACCATAATACAGTAGAAGGGTGTGTGAACACTAGTCATTTCTTTCAACACGGGGAAAGGTAGACAGCAAGAGAAAAGTAGTGTCTTAAAATTTTCAGACCTCTTCACATTTTCCACATTTAGTTATGTTCATAATTGATTAAATATATATTTTATGCCAATGATCTATGCACAGTAACACATAATGAAGAAGCGAGTTCACCTGTGATTCGACATGATTTAGAAAGCCCCATTTAGGACAACAGTGCCACATTTTCAATGGTGGCATCCTTCAGCATTCCAACTGTTGTCACCTTCTGAACTGCAGGCCGAGTTTATTACTGTCAGAGTACTGTAACTACTTAATGCACATGGAACATATTGTGACAACGGCCTGATGTAATTCAAAATAACAACTGTAGCCATAATCATTTCATAGTGGGTGATGTAGATTGATACTGCTGTAAACCGTCACAAGTATATATTTGTTGATGAAAAAGGCTTCAAACTGGCCGAAACACAGGTACCAGGTGCTCGGTGTCATTGACCAATGAGTGCCCGTCCTGGAAGATGTCGGGGGAAACATCTCCATGGGTGCAGCTATGTCTAAAGACAGGGTGGTAAGACGCAGGCGCCTATTTGGGTCCGGCAAAGCTGCACACATCATTGAGTTCCTCAGTGAAGTTGAGCCAGTCGGTCGAAAGTTGAAAGTGTCACCTATGTCACAGTGTTTGGTTCCACCATGCACAGGTATTTCGGGCAAGGGTTTCAGGCCAATCCCCAATTCCTGACCCTACAGCCTGACCGTCTACGGTCCTCATCCATAGCGTGGAGGTAGATGGTTAATGACCGCCAACCCCATGCCTCCCTCTCTCCTCCAGGCCAGGGATCTGGCATGTTGAGACATCATTGCTGACCAATATCGGGCTTGGATTTGCCGTGCTTAATGTTTTTCTTTTTGGCAGGGTGCAGTAATAATAAAGATATTCACTGTGATGTGGATCAGAACTTGGGCCCAAATGAATAAGTCAACTGGGGGTTGTTGAGGTGGGGTTGAATGACTGAAATGAAGCACACTTGATTGAAACAAAGAAACTACAGGAATCCTTACAAACTAAAAGTACATTCATTTGAATGTAAGACCAGATGGGTCAAATAAATTACATTCAAATAAATTCATTTGAATGTAAGACCAGATGGGTTACTGTTGTGTTCAGTTTTGTAGTAAGAGATCTGAAAAATCACCAAGCACTTATGGAAATAGTACCAATGTGATAAAAAACTTTAATCATGTGTTGTCCTACTTTTGAGAATTAATGTATTCTCGCTCTCTTTTTATGTTTAATATCCCAGCAGATATGAAACCAACTGTAAAGAGAAAATGTTCAGATCAGCAGCAAAACAAGAGGAAGAAACCTTCTCCCTTTCATAGCACTCCATTCCCTCTAAGTTGTGAAGTTGTCCCAGTCATATGCCATGCCAGTAAGAGTAAAGATTCTTCTCTAGTGTCAAAAACACAACCTCAAAACAACATTTTCAACATAGGGTCTGATTTGACCAGAAATAAGACAGACATCAGTGCCCTAGAGGTAACAACAGGTCATGGACAAAATTTTAAGCGAAGTTATGTTGATGAGAAGGAGGAAGCTTTAAATAACTCACAACCAGAACAAATGAGGATTTCATCTGCAGGCTCCATGGTCCCGGATCTGCTCATTGCAGCACCAGAGGATGTAGAGAATTACTCAGATGAGCTTCATAAAGAGTTGGATGAAAAGTCTGTATTTCAAAGTTCTGGGTATGTTGCCCCAACACATACTGCAGTATGTTCAGAAATTCAGACAGAGGATTATGCAGAAAACACCATAAATGAAGAATTTGCAGCCCACATCAACCCTTCAAGTTACGATGACAGGAGTCCTCACTGTCCTAGCTTATCAACTTCAAAGGGTAGTGAGGGTTTTTCTACACCTCATCAGTTAGACACTGACAAAGGCAAACATTCTAACTGCCACTTCACACGGCAGAGTGAAAATATCACTGGTCCCAAAGAGTGCACCCCTGAATATTCCAAAGAAAACACCCATGATGGTCAATTCAAGGATTTATGTAGTTCAAAGGTCACCGGTGCATATTATGCCAAGGGCGACATGACAAAATGCTTTCGGAGTACCTCTAGATTAAATCTATGGACTGAAGCACCGAGCTATTCTACAATACACCCCAAGTCCTTCGAGGAGGTAACATTAAATGAAAACAGACATGAAATCAAGGGCTGTATCGCTAACACCAATGAAATGCAAATGTACCAAGGACAAGTTTGTTACCGCTATCTTGAACGGGAAAAACCTCACCCTGTGCAGTCAAGCGACTCGGATGACGATGGCCTATATAGCACCATGGCCAGCTCCGACCTGCGAGAAGGCCTCGACATAACTGTCCAAGCCAACGCTTCAGATTTTGTTTTACTGGACATCTCGGCCAAACATGGCTCGGCAGGTCACCCCGACACGGACCAGAGTCAACTAGGCTTGGTGGCGCCTGCCTCTGCCCAGACCTACCAGTGCACTATGTGTGATAGGGCCTTCAGCCAGCGTGGCTCCCTCAACAGGCACATGCGCTCCCATCTAGGGGTCAGACCCTACCCCTGCCCCCAGTGTCCCATGACCTTTTCCAGACAGTACCGGGTCACGGAGCACATGCGGGTCCACCAACGAGGCTGCGAGGACTTACAGAGGACAGACCCCACCTGACTGGTAACAACCAATCAGAGCAACGGGGCTTCAGGATGTTTGTTTTCCCCTAGTGGTGTCAATATGTGTGATGTGTTTGATCACTGTTAAAGCCATTTATTAACTGTTTTTCAAAAACTTTTGGGAAAGCACTTTTGGCATTACTTCTGTGATGGCTGTAGTTCCACTTGCGAAAACTGTTTCTGGCGTTACTCTTTTCCAGGTTAAATGTAGGAAGAACATATACAGTAGAAGCAATTCAATTCAGAAAATAATCAAACATTCAGAAGCATGCATGACAATCTTTGTAAACCAAATATTCTAAAGAGGTAACTAGACATAATACACAGTGTGAAGAGTGATATGACTTACTTGAAAAGCTAAACTCATTGCAAAATCAAATTCTCTGTGTGTGTTTATATATAATTGTAAATAATATATGTGAGTGACAACAATTATGGCTGGAACCAGCAGGATGAACAAAACCATTATCTAGTCTCCACACAGTATGTATGTACTGAATTGAAAAAATGTTTATAACAAGTGTCTAGAGTAAATAAATAATGAGTAAACAATCTGACACTGCATGATAAAATGCGGCGAGTGACGTACAATTGTCATGTTCATTTTCTTTTGTATTACATATTTATTTTGAAAGTGTAGTAAATGTTAAAAAAATACATCGATCTCATTAGTGTGACTGACCTTTGTCTACTGGATTTCCTTATAAAGATACTATTATATAATTGAAACATTTGTTATATTTGTAAAACAACTGTTACAGTTACAGGTATTGTAAAGCAGATTTAATGTAATTTTCTACAGATTTGTGAATACATTTATTTTAGATCTATGTCCAGGTGTTCTGTTAATTCATTGCAGAGACTGTCCATTGTTTATTTTATTTAGTCTGTGGATGGTAGGTTGTGCATTACCACAATTGCCTGTAGAAAAGAAAAAGGAAAGTGGTTTCTTAGGTCTTCCATTCACGTGATAAGCTGTGTGTAAACAAAAACGGCAGTACACTTTTTTTAAGATAAACCTTTAGCCGTTATATGCTATGTTTGATATAAACAGTAGGGCTGTTTATAACCTCAGGCTGCAGCAGTACATGTGCACTGGAGTCAGTGGCTTAGACCCCATGACCACCCATAATAACAACATTTGCGAATATCATTGATTGTTTCTGTCGGGCACACATAACTCTAAATGAATTACTGACATTGACACAATCTATGAGCCCCGGGTCACAGTGCATATAAGGTTATAAAATACGTCATCTTGTTTTACCTGTGTCTTACTGGATCGCAGGGCAGCCCTGGCAAATACTGTCATCACTATGAGAAAAGTCATGCCCACAAAGCTCTGACACATGAATATGGCTTCCATGCAGATCAGCTGGTTCTATTTGGATAGATAACACAGTTAAAGGTGTATTTAGAAAGAATTAGAAATATTAAAGTTTAAAGCTGTGTTAGGAGGCTTTCCCTCTCAATAATTCTAAGAGGTTTTCACAAACCAAAAGAACAAGTGCCAATAACAGTTTCTCTACATAACAGTGATCCAGTATAACAACAACAAAACTTACCATATGATATTTATGCCAGGGTATTTCTGTCACGTTGGCATCATAGTCCCCAAAGGTCTCATATGGGTAAAAATCATATCCAATGTGTATAATGCCTTTAAGGAATTCAAAGAAAGCAACTATGATCCCCAATATGGAGATGATACTAAGGGCCAGGCATGCTGTCACCTGTAGAGAAGATAAACAGAAAAAAACACTTTGTGACAAAGCTTTTGAATGAATGGTTTTTCATTCAAAAAGTCTGTTTTTACTTGTATTGGTTGTGCATGATATGTCAGACACCGCTTGCCCTATTTTTACACATTTTGGGTGAAATGGTTGTCTTGCCATGAAGATCCAACATTTTTTCATTACACCGATTGGCCAGAGGGTGGCAATAAATAATAAGGAACAATGCATTTAATAATGCAAATTTGCAATTTTGGTTCACAGGTCCCTTTACTCACAAGGAAGAAATTTGCCTCATAAGGCCTTATATATACCTATAATATACACCAATCAGCCATAACATTATGACCACCTGCCTAATATTGTGTAGGTCCCCCTTTTGCCGCCAAAACAGCGCTGACCCGTCGAGGCATGGACTCCACTACACCTCTAAAGGTGTGCTGTAGTATCTGGCACCAAGACGTTAGCAGCAGATCCTTTAAGCTCTGTAAGTTGCGAAGTGGGGCCTCTATGGATTGGACTTGTTTGTCCAGCACATCCCACAGATGCTCGATTGGATTGAGATCTAGGGAATTTGGAGGCCAAGTCAACACCTTGAACTGCTGAAAGAGGCCAATGCCATCAGGGAATACCGTTGCCTTGAAATGGTGCACGTGGTCTGCAACAATGCTTAGGCAGGTTGTTCATGTCAAGTTACCACATGATTGGCAGGACTCAGCAGAACATTGCCCAAAGCATCACACTGCCTCCGCCGGCTTGCCTCCTTCCCATAGTGCATCCTGGTGCCATGTGTTCTCCAGGTGAGCGATGCGCACGCACCAGGCCATCCACGTGATGTAAAAGGAAACGTGAATCATCAGACCAGGCCACCTTCTTCCATTGCTCCGTGGTCCAGTTCTGTTGCTCACGTGCCCATTGTAGGTGCTTTTGGCAGTGGACAGGGGTTAGCATGGGCACCATGACTTGTCTGTGGCTATGCAGCCCTATATGCAACAAACTGCGATGCACTGTGTTCTGACACCTTTCTATCAGTACCAGCATTAACATTTTCAGCAATTTGAGTCTACGGTAGCTCGTCTGTTGGATCGGACCACACGGGCCAGCCTTCACTCCCCACATGCATCAATGAGCCTTGGCCGCCCATGACTTAGTTGCCGGTTCACTACTTTTCCTTCCTTGGACCACTTTTGATAGGTACTGACCACTGCAGACCAGGAACACCCCACAAGGGCTGCAGTTTTGGAGTCTCTGACCCAGTCGTCTAGCCATCACAATTTGGCCCTTGTCAAAGTCGCTCAGATCCTTACACTTGCCCATTTTTCCTGCTTCTAACGCATCAACTCTGAAGACAGAATGTTCACATGCTGCCTAATACATCCCACCCACAGACAAGTGCCATGATAACGAGATTATCAGTGTTATTCACTTCACCTGTCTGTGGTCATCATGTTATGGCTGATCGGTGTATGGTCCACCATTTAAACATTTCTTATAGTGATGACATTTGGCACACATGTTCAAGGTTATGAGTCTTCTTATCAAATGCAAAATTTCAGACACAAGCATCTTTGTCATAGTGATCCAACAATTACTAAATTATTAACACCCAGAATGCCCTCCTCCACAATGAGTCCATGGACCTGTGTTGCGTTGTGTTCCACTCCCATCGGGTGTCTCCTATTAACCCATTACCTGGGCCTTCATAACCTGCATTCATTGTCTGGTTGTCAATACTTCTCAAGGATTCCCTTGTTGTTTTTGCCTGGCTGCATTTCCTGTGACCCAATCAGTTTATGTATCCTTGCTATCCCGTGTGCCGACCTCTGCTTGCCTTGACCTGAACATTGCTCATTCCTTGTCTGTCTACAGCTAGTGCTATTTACGTACACCAAACCCTGCCTACCCACGACCTGTCTTTGCCTATCGATACAAATGAACCTTGCCTAGTTTGTACAACTGCCTCCTGAGTCTGCACTTGGATCTTACCATAGTTATTACAAAATTGTTTAGACTGGCCCAGGGGGCCCTCTGTTGCCTTGTTTATTAGAAAGTCGATGGTTTGCCATAGTTTTTCAGTAATGTGTCATGATTAATCTATTATTTCTATATATCTATTTCCCAACCAGGGGTACCAGAACCCCGTGGAGTACTTGGCCTCTCCACAGGGGGTACTTGAAACACTCATGACACCATTGGTTTGCCAGTGAAATTAACTTGAGGGGGTACTTCTGGGGTACTCCAAGCAGAGCAAAATTCTGTTGGTGGTATAGTAACTGAAAAAGGTTGGGAATCACTATAACTCCTTTGCATTGAATTCCAGTTCATTGTACTCACCAATGGTTTTGAAGGACTCTTCTCAGTGAGCACATATAACAGACCAGAGATGATAAACTGCAAAACAACAGAGGGAAGGGGATTATTGGTTTAGCAACATGTAAGATTAAACACATGCACAGAACATGACCTGGACAGAAACTTCACCAAGCTCCAGACAATTTGTGCTGGTGGAGTCTTTACTTTAATAATGGAGGCTCTCTGACTCATATTTAATGTCTCTGAATCATATTTCTGAACAGTAGAAATAAAACCCTAATGACTAGTTAAATTAACAGGCCAAAAATACTAAATGTACATGTTCAATATGCTAATTATTGTAGGATGCAGGCCAAAACTTATGGAACCTCAGCATTAGTGTAGTGGGGGATAGACCCAAAATATTTAGTTTCCCCAATTTTTTTATTTTGCATGATAGTTTTTTGGCACACATTTTTTGGGAAATATGCATTGAACGTGTAGGGAGCTTACTTTTCCTCAACGATCACAGCTCATCCAGGTATTTTTACTACCACTACACCACTGAACAGCTCTGTCAAAGTTTAAATACAACACCGTTTCTAGAAAAGTTGGGACGCTGTGTAAAATGCAAATAAACACAGAATGCATAGATGTGCATCAAAATCATTTATCCCTGTATTTAATTGAAAATAGTACAAAGACAATATATCACGTGTTGAAACTGAGACATTTTATTGTTTTTGGAAAAATGCTTACCCATTTTGAATTGATGCCTGCAACACATTTCTAAAAAGTTGGGACAGGGGTGTGTTTACCACTGTGTTGCATCACCTCTTCTTTTAACAATACTCTGTAAGCATTTGGGAACTGAGGAGACCAATTGCTGTAGTTTTAAAAGTGAAGTGTATCCCCATTCTTGCTTAATATAGGATTTCAGCTGCTTAACAGTTTGGGGTCTCCTTTGTCATATTTTACGTTTCATAATACGCCAAATGTATTCATTAAGGGACAGGTCTGGAATGCAGGCAGGCTAGTTTAACACCCGGACACTTTTACTATGGAGCCATGCTGTTGTAATACATACAGAATATGGTTTGGTATTGTCTTGCTGAAATAAAGAAGGCCTTTCCGGGAAAAGATGCCATCTCAATGGCAGTATATGTTGCTTCAAAACCTGTTCAGCATATTGTTCAGCATTCATGGTGTGTTCACAGATGTGCAAGTCACCCATGCCATGTGCACTAATGCACCCCCATACCATCATGGATGCTGGCTAGCCGGATGGTCCCTCTCCTCTTTAGTCCGGAGGACGCATCATCCATGATTCCCAAAAAGGATTTCAAATTTTGATTAGTCAGACCACAGGACAGTTTGCCCAGAGAAGGCGGCGGCGTTTCTGGATCTTGTTTATATATGGTTTCTTCTTTGCATGGTAGAGTTTAAACTTGCATTGTGGATACAGCGACGTACTTTGTTCACAGATAATGGTTTTCAGAAGTGTTCCTGAGCCCATACAGTGATGTCCACTACAGAATTGTGTCTGTTTTTAATGCAGTGCCGTCTGAGGGCTCGAAGATCGTGGTCATCCAATATTGGCTTTTGGCCTTGTCCTTTGCGCTGAGATTTCTCCGGATTCTCTCAATCTTTTAATGATATTATGTACCATAGATGATGAGATTCCCAAACTCTTTGCAATTTCTCACCATTATTCTTAAATTGTTGCACTATTTGCCTGCGCAGTGTTTCACAGAGTGGTAAACTCCTCCCCATTTTTACTTCTGAAAGACTCATCCTCTCTGGGATGCTCTTTTCATACCCAGTCATGTTACTGACCTGTTGCCAATTAACCTAATTAGTTGTGAGATGTTCCACAAGGTTTTTTTTTGTGCTACAGAACTTTTCCAGTCCCCTGTCCCAGCGTTTTTAGTGCCACATGTTGCTGGCATCAAATTCAAAGTGGGCATATATTTTTCAACATTTGACATGTTGTCTTTGTACTATTTTCTATTGAATATAGGCTTTAAATGATTTGTATGCCATTGTATTATGTTTTCCTTTACATTTTACACAGCGTCCCAACATTTTTGGAAACGGCGTTGTAATTGAAATGCCACTGATAGTCTTTAAAGCAACTACGCCAGCACTTTTTTTGCATTGTTTTGTTGAGTCCTTTACTTCTTGCCCATAAATAATGTGGAAATTAAAGTTATGACATTTTAACTATGAATGATTTATGTAGACACATGTAATGCAGGCATACCAGGATTCCAAGCCAGAAAGGGGTAAAATCTTGTGCAGAGGTTGACTGTATATCATCCATCCTCATTGGGATCCCGAAGATGAAGAGCGATGAGCCCATGAACACCATTGCAATCTAGCCAATCAGGGACATGCAACAAAGAAACTGAAACAACAACGCACTTGCCCCCAAAAAAAAGTGTTAAGGGGAACTGGGTAAATAATGTTCACAGCGTATTACCAAGTTATTATAATTATCAGGTGTTATCATGTTATTGCCACTTGAGTTCGTATTCAAATCTAAACTAACTGTAAATTTTAACATTCAAATTGTACATTGTTTGCTGGCAACAACGCCTTGGAATGTTTGGCAACAATAAATATATCCGTTCTCTCACCCCAGTACATTTGGGCTCTGCTCTGATGAAACGGTGCAGTGGTTTACTGGATCCCACTGTGGTGATGTGTGGCTCTCCTCCTCCCCCTGCTGGACTGATGTCAGACACCACGTTCGTTGACATCCTGTCGATTGATAACCACTCAACAGTCACTGACAACACCAGGACTGAAAAACGAACTGTGCAAACATGTAGAAACACACACTGCATGTTCTCATCGAACACTCTTTTTTACCACACTGAAGTGACACAAAGATACCTTAATACAATGAAAAGTTAGAAAAGCGTGTTTTGTTTTTAAAGGTAAGTCACTAATTGGTGTGGCTTCCCTTAACATGTAAAACGGAACCCACTTGCTGGGGTAGACTGATATTTCCAACAGCAGACTTTCCATCCATGGAGGTCTTAATCGTACAGCTTAGTCAATGAGTCGCTACTTTGCAATGCAGTTTTATTGTGTCATATTATATCTATAGTACTTAGGGTCCCACAGAGCGGAAGTGTACTGAAATACTCCCGGACATTGCTGTAAAGCTTATCACTTTGCATTTAATCTAACTGCTAAAATGAGGGTAAAATATGCGTTGGACTATGCAGCGGGCTTGTCCTATTTCGCTTTAGCACCTTAGCAACAAATGAATCATGTGAAAACAAACACTGAGCTCATCTTGTCTATGTGACAATCATCATAGGCCCTATACTGATAAGCTGATTATAAGAAATAGCCACATGCTACAGTATATGCCTCATCAAACCGAGATAGGCTCACCTTTAGGTATACATAACCTATACATCAAAGTTAATCAAATGTCAAAACAAATGTGTTAGTCTGAAAGGAGCTGTATTTACCTAATAGTTGTCCACCAACACAAACAACACTAGAATTGCACAGAGCATCACAGAACCTATGAAAGATAATACGGTCACCTAAAAATGGACTTTGATTACTGTCTGCAACGTATGTAAATATAAGAATATCAGCTGTGTTAACCTAACCCGTTAGAAATGAACGACTGGTTGAATTGTACAGCATTTCAATAGGTAAACACAGCAGAAAGTGGTTAAAAAGTTTACAAACCTGGGTGAAGCAGATCTGCGTTGATGAAGAATTGTTACTCAACTGTAGGAAGATATTTACGCGTATGGTGGGAGTGGGCTGGTGGGGTGGGATTGGTTTGCCACAGGAATTATAACTAAATCGCGAAAACAAAAAATGAACAATTTTGAAAGTGATGAAGAGGTAGACATAAAAGAACAAGCAGCCTACAACGTTACGATGGTGCACGATGGGCTAGTTTTCTGTATTAATGTCCGTCAGTGGATCTCAGAAAAACAACTGGTTTGGTTTTGCAACCCCAGCTGCTCTCCAACTGGAAAAGCAGAGACTCCAGAGGGGACATGGGGGAGGGGATGCAGTAGGGCTTTAACAGAAAGCAGTGGGAGAGGGAGAAATTGTGTTACACAACGTCCACTTCCATCTGCCGGTGAGTGGGACTGTTTAGAGTATTTAAACAGAAGAAGGGACATGAAGAGCCAGGATCATGGAGAAAGAGATCTGATTATTAATAAAGCGTTTAAAAGAATGGCTTGGACTGTAGCAGTGGGTTGTGTGTGACATCCACATTAAGAAAATATTCCATGCAGTAATGCTTTCTGAGCCAATGAACAATGGATAAAATCAAGACGCACGGATCAAGAAGATAAAATAGTAGCTTACCAAACTTTTGTGTTGATCAGTTGACCAAATAAAGAAGTCGTCACTGGCTGTCGAAAATACGCTTTTCTAGCTATGTACAGCATTCCTCCGATGTCAGTCCATCTACCCACGAACTTCCCGCCCAGTTCCAGACCCCACCTCAAATCCTGTCCTCCTATTCCCCAAAGCAGCTGTGAAGGAAATCATTCTCTAAGCCCAGTTTCTTATCCCTTACTTCTCACTTATTCTTCCTCTCATTCTCTCACACTTCCTCTTAATAAAGGATTATTATCATTTGACAAACAGAGGTTAAAACACTACCACAATCTCAAATACAACAGAAATCATTTGTACATAAATTGGTACCAGTGAGTCTGGCATCGTGTAGCTATGGTCAGTTAACCTGAGTATAAAGGTTGCAGTGATGACGTCAGATAATGCCAAATGTGTAGAAAACAACGCCTCAGATTTGGTACATTGTAAACAGTCAGAGAAAACTTTTTCAAACCAGGCTAGACAGTCCTCTGAGACTATTAATTAGGATTTAATTGTTGACAGAGTCAAAGGCTTTAGCCAAATCATCAAAACCAGCCACAGGAAACTTCTTGTTGTCTATAGCAGATATGATGTCATTTAGGGTAAAATATTTAGGACTGCACCCATGTCCAGCCCTGAACCCTGAGTGCACTGCAGAGAGGACACTGTGGGACTCAAGATGGCAGGTTAACAGTTTGTTGACAAGGTATTCAAAAACCAGACAGTGAGTGACAAAGGTGATCTCAGAAAAAAGGCGTCCAAATCTTCAAGCCTGGCTAGTTTAAAGGGTCCAAACCATGCAACTCTTCTCTTCCTCTTCTGCACATTGTTCACCATCACACATTTAAAGAAGAAACAGGTGTTTGAAGATCTCTACAGGGGCCATGGGCACTACTGGCAGCAAAGAAATGTTTGTGAAATTCTGCCAAAGGGGCTAATCTGTAGTAACGTAGCAAGTTTATTGAGTAAATTGGTTGCTCAACTCACCTGCTTACATACAGACAAATAATACAATGTTTACATGAACTATTTACTTTACATACAAATACACACAAAGTTGAAAAAAAACACATGAAATAGGTTTTTCAAATAAGGACTGACTGTAACTATTTTAACTATCACTGAGGTTTGAATGATTCACCTACAATAACTATCAAATAAAATCTGTATTTACAAAATAAGTAATTTAGCTGAAAATCTGGGTATAGTGCTTAAAGTAAATCAAGAAATAAAATCTTCACTTTCTTGTTAAACCATTGTTCTACATGGGATCAATGACTTTTCAAATGAACAAGGAAATAAACTCTAAACACTTATCTGAACTCTAGATTTACTAGCAACTCTTCAGTGGAGATTATCTTTTTTAACACAAGCTGATTCATTTTCTGTAATAATAGGACTAGAATATAAAAAATTCTCAAAGCATTGGTACAGCTTAACACATTCAGGTGACAAAAATGCCTTGTGGAAGACATATAAATGTTTAAGATTATTTGTTTTAAATAGAGTATATACCATAAACAACATTTAAAATGTAACCTTTTCTAATCAAAATAGAGGCTTTAAAATGTTCTAGTTTCATACACTTTTTGTAAGTACTTAAACGTTGGTTTTCCATGTCACGGTTTGATCCTTGTACCTCTTTATGGGACAGTAAAAGAGGCAGGGCCGAGGCGTTTCAGATATCGGTAGCTGATTAAAGTAAACCTACGCTTATCAAGTTCTTAGTACCTCAGCAAATGTACTACTAAAGACTAGGAAGCTGTTCCACTAAAGGACGGTGGAACATGGAGGAGCTCAAATTCAGAGGGCGGAAAAGAGAAGGGAGGCACAGGTGAGCTTCAATCACTTTAACAGACTGAAAATAATAACATTTAGTTCATGTGGGAATCTTGGGATTTGCCGGAAAATGATCCTGAAAATATTTAACACTGTAGGAAAATCAAAAATCACAGCATAAATGTTATTGCTCTACTGAAATTATATATTAAATAGAAGTTACACATCTATCATGATGCTACGTAAAATTACAGATTCACCATTTTTATGAGACAATACCATAAAGCAAAGTTTAATTGCTTCCAGAGTGTTTCTTAAAATCTCTCTCATTTTGTTCTGACAATACTGAGCTATCCTTGTCAATGTGTTAGATGTCATTAGGAGCCACAATGATTTAAATATAAATCTACAAAAGGTTGATTTTGATAACAATAGACATTAGTTCAATACTGACATTGTTTTTGGAAAGGAAGCTTGCCAATGAGACATAATAACAATACTATATGTTAAATTATTACATTATGTTTACTGTAAGAATAGAAAAGAATTGAATTGCAGAAAGTAATGTATTCTGTTTTTATTTGTTGATCACTGGTTCTCAGTCTGTTTTGTTAACTGTATCTGATCATATTTCACTGGAGTACCATGTGCATCTGATCATAATGCTTATAATTAGGCCTATGTCATAGATCTTTCAACTACCCCCTGTGGATAGAACCATAGATCTATAGCATTAACTGTCTATTCAGATGCAGTGTTTGAGAAAATATCAACATTTGGTTCACTCTTTAAATCAATTTCAGTAAGCCTGGTGGGTACAGCCCTCATCCCACTTCCTCATTCAAAGGGTTGTATAAGAAATTGCTTGTTGAATGGATAAAGGTCATTATCTTACATTATCACCTGGGTTGGGTGCTAGTGGGAAGTGACACTAACGTCATAGCGATCTCGAAGCTCATCTGGGGTTGACGGTCCCAATTCCAATCTGGACAGTGGAGGGTAATAAATGTATTTCCTGTAGCCAGCAAAATTACTCCCATATTTTGAGAGTATAGGGCAGAGTGAATGTAAATTAAGACTCGACAGCACGTCACGTAAACATGGATTTTCCGAACGTATGTGGTTCATTCACGAGTTATTACAATTAAAGGTGTACTATTAGGGCTTTGGTAGTAACCGGCTTTAAAGCCACAGCACACAGTTGACTTTATCGTGCAAACAACACGGCACATGGCGAGAAACCTCAGACTACTGTACAAGTTAAATACAGCAAGGACTGCTAATACAGTTTAAGGCAAATATTCTCCATTAACACGGAATTTGTGAAGGGAGGATTTATATGGAAGTTTCGCCGTTGTGAGCAGGTAGCCTCCCGGGATTAATCAGACACAATCTACATGCAGTGGCACAAGGTGGAATCCGGTCCAAGCTTTAGAGAACAGTTTTTATTGAAACCATCCTATATTGTTGCTGAAATAATTGGTTGTATTTAATATATGCTATGATACTATACACATCTTAAACATTACAACGGGCGCACAATTTTCTTTTAAGTATTATGCATCCGATAGTATACCGGTCCGCATGTGGCTGTAGTGTCACCATGGCATGCTGACCATACACACATGGATGTTACGGCGCCCCTTGTGCCACTGGCGATGCATTGAGCCACCGACTAACTGCTATCCCGTCTTATCACTGGACACATCTTCAGGTTAGATACACTTCACACGTTCACAAGCTGTACTTTATAAACGGCTCGTGTCAACGGTTAAGAAACCGGTAATGTAGGCCCACTTTAAATGAATCAATCGCAATTGTGTTCAATCGCAGGGATACTTGGGATCCATTCCAGTTGAATCCCATTGGCGCTGAGAAAGAGGAGAAGAGAAGATGCTTCCTGTTGTTCCAGCACCTTGTGGCAGGTTTCGTAGGGATCATGGTCCTGTCCAGTGCCGTCATCAGCAAGGTGAGCCATTATGAGGCTTCAGTCCCCTGAATGCGACCACTACTTGATCAACACAATCAAGCATATTACCCATATAGTCATGTGTCACTGTAAATCTAGTCCACTCCATATCAGACACGTTATCGCAAATCTGCAATAATGGATAGTTTACATGCGGGGTGGTGAGGTTGCTTGTCACACAAATATGTAGTTGCTTTGGCAATTTTGGACTTCTAAATTAATGAAAGGTACCCATTTATATTTGGAGCTTAAAAATGCTTCAAAAATGTAGTTGTGCTGATCTGAACCCAAAACATAAGCTTGTGTTTATTTTTGTAAACCAAGTCTCTATAATCCAACACAATATAATCTCAAAACATGGTATTATGTGTCCATGGCTCTGTTTGTGAATGTGAGTGGTTACATTTCTCGGGTCCCCATCTCTCAACTAGTTGCAGCACCTGGGATGGGAAGACCATTTTCTTATTGTTTCTAACTGCCGTTAGCCACATACCTCTACTTCCTATTATCTACACTTCCATTAACAGAAGTGACCCTGATTATAGCCTTTCGCACCCTTTCTCGTACCCCCTCTGCTGCTACTGTCATCTCATCTCCATGGACACGGGTGAAACAAGGTCATTTATGACATGACTGTTCCTTAGACACTCACCTGTCTGCTTGCACATGGTAGACATTCTCCTTGTTATGTCCAAACACTATAAAGGAAATATTCCCAACACTATGCAAATCAGTGATTAAATTGTTCAATCTGCTAATCTTTGATTGTATACAGTAATAGTAAAGGCCTGATATCAGTTGTTCTTACATCCAATTGTCAGGGCTCTCTGCTCGTCCTGACCACGCTCTCAAGCCCCACATCGACCAGGACCCCTAAGGAAAGACAGTACTACACGCTGATGCTGGTGTGTTCTCTGGTGGTGCCCAACCTCCTTGTGTTCCTTAAGTCATTGTGGAAATGCGCCTTCAAGAATTTTGTCCCGCCGAACATGAAGACCATGGGAATTGTGAGTTGACCCTGTGAAATACTACCTAATACAATTTTTCTGTACATCAAACTGCACCTGAAAATGCTTGCTACCCGTACACATTAAAATCTGTGTCTTTCAGGTGTGTGCGATTGAATGCCTGGTTTCCCTGGGGACCTCCGTTCTGGTGCTAATAGTAATGCCCCAGTTTGACGTGCTCACCAACCTGTTCATCTCTGGAGGAGTCTGCATCCTTTCCTCTGTTCTACAGATAGCATTTCGCCTGCAGAGGGTGAACTGGAAGATCATCTTTCCCATTTGTTCCCTTATGCTTATCCTGACCGGCTACTTTCTGCTCGGGGCAGACTATTATGTTAGGGTAACCTCTTATGTCTCCAACCAGGGAGTGGACTGTTACTGGTATGTCGGCATTGCGGTTGTGTCCTCCTTTTTGGTTTCTCTGACCTGGTGGGAAAACCCAGTGCAGGCAAGCAACAACATGCAAGAGATGCTGACAGAGCTGGAGACCTTCAGAGACTTTGTGTTTGTGATATCCAGTGTCCTGAGGATAGTAGTCATTGGTGTCGTGTACCTTGTCTATCATAAATTGATAAAGAATAACATTGTATGGTCAGATTTCAGTTTCGCTCCAAAGGCCGACGACGACCCAAATATGACCGCAAGGCTCAATGAGAACCTCGACATTGGTCTCATCCTCCTTTTCTTACAAGCCTTTTTCTCTGCTGCGTGCCATTGGTTTGGCGTGGTGGCTTGTAAGATCCACTCAGTGCGAATGAGCTTCGCCTTCCCTATCTGTTTCACCGGACCCGCCGTTCTCATTCTCGGCATGATTCTTTTCGTGACGCAGTCGCAGGAGTTCGCCGGGACTGACAGAACGTCGTTCATAGGCTTCTGCTCAAGCTTAGCTGAACTGAGCGCCAGGAACGACAGCGCGGTCGTGATACTGGAGATCACCAAGAGCATCTGCAGGACATCTCTGAACAGCCATTACTGGACCTGGCCTTTCACCTTACTTGCACTGGAAGGTGCTTGCATGTGGCTGGGCCTTATCACCTGCACCTATTACGTGTGGAACTTCAAGGTTCAGCGGATTGAACGCACAACTGAGCTGTTTGTGCGACGCCTCTACGAGTCTGCCTTCATTGACCTGTCTCTTCTTCTGAACACCAGGATGAAGGTTGTGCGAACAAGGAACAATGAGAGGCAAGATTCTGCTATTTACTTTTAAAGTCAACATCGCCCAAGATTTTATATTGCCACAATAGAAATCTGTTCACTAACTGTTTTGTTACAACAGCGGCCGTGTGCTGTAAAAATCCCTGACATTATTGTAACGCTGACCACTGAAATACTCCATGACATTACTGTAACACTAATCACAGCAATTGTCCCTGGTATTGACTGTCATCCCTGGTATTTGTCCCTGGTATTCTCTGACCCCTGAAAAACCCCTTGACATTACTATAAATGACCACTGAAATACTCCCTGACACAATGCTCTCTGATATCCCTGGTATTGACTGTCATCCCTGTTATTTGTCCCTGGTATTCACTGACCCCTGAAAAATTCCTTGACATTACTGTAACACTGATCACTGAAATACTTACTGACATTACTGTAACTCTGATCAGTGAAATACTTCCTGACATTACTGTAACTCTGATTAGTGAAATACTTCCTGACATTACTGTAACTCTGATCACTGAAATACTCCCTGACATTATTGTAATTTTGATCCGTGAAATACTCCCTGACATTATTGTAATTCTGATCAGTGAAATACCTCTTGACATTACTGTAACTTTGATCACTGAAATACTCCCTGACATTAGCGTAACCTGACAATGCTCTCTGATATTACTATTGCTCTGTGAATTCCACCACAATTAGAAACAAATCTCTCCGCATCCCTCCAAACATGTTCTTTTAATTTGCATCTTTTGTTCTACAGTTGTGCTGTCGATGACGTGGAGAATTGTGTAATTTACCTCTGTGCAACAATGTGGCATGAGACCTATGACGAGATGCTGAAGATCCTGACATCTATGTTCAGGTAAATCAGAGGCCTCCTGTTATAATCACAAGTCATTTTGCATTGTAGTCATTTAGTAGCCTCTATTATCCAGAGAGACCATTAATGCCTAGATTTTAAGATACTGTAGCTAGCTGGGAGAACCACGCAACTCAGTAGTAGCACACACAACTCTCAAGTTAACACATTGGGCAAAACTGGTTGTGATAAAACAATTTTTTTTGGCGCAATAGTGATTAGGCAAAGCATTGTGGAGACACCATCAAATGTTCATGTGAAGATGTTTGTACCGGCAAAGTGTCATTTGTTTCACACAAACAGCATCTGCATCTGAAGCACTGGGCAAAATGTGACAAGGCCAATGTGACGTAAAAACGAACACAATGACTTATAATGTTTGCAGAGGGTAATACCAAATAACATGTCTTGGTGTCAGGTTGGACCGGTACCGAGGTGACCCAAAAGAGGAGCACAAAGATGTGTTTGACTTTGAGTGCCACATATTTGTAGACGACGCATTCATGATCGAAAAGGCAACGGGCAAAAAGTTTATCAATGAATATGTGACCGATCTCATTCACGTGGTCATCGAGGTATATAGGTAAGTGGACAATCTCTTTCTTTTTTGTTTGCACCTTTTATCTCCCCCACATCATTAAAAAACATCTTACTTTAAATGGACGAGCGCAGGCAAATTCATAATTTGCTACCGTGACTTTTAAATAAGGAATATGTCTGAATATTTCAGGGTATTCACTAATAAGGAGCCAGACGATGTGTCCATTATCGAGACTCCGTATGGTGGCCGATTAATTTTTGTGATGCCCGAGGGAAACATGCTGTATGTCCACCTCAAAGACAAACAGCTGATCCGGAACAAGAAGAGATGGTCCCAGGTGGGTGAGATGATTATCCGTATGACTGTATTCTCCCAATTTAACCCACGTTAACCTACGTTCTTTAAACACACTTTTCTGATTTGCGTTCTGGTTTTCAAATGGACACCCTTCAAGAAAATGGCTGTGTTACAGGTTTGCATTTCTTTCAGATCATGTACCTGTATTATCTGCTCGGGTGGAAAGGATACATTGTCAAGAATCCTCAGAAGATAACGGTAACGTTCAAGGCTTAACTCCATGATACTCTCACATCCCACCATAACAGCTGATCAATAAATATGACGTATCATTAGAGAGCAATTGTTTTTGCCTAAATAATATTTTTTTTTCCCCTCTTCATCTTCCGCAGAGACAGAACAATCCATGCCGTGCCAGTCTCATATCACTGGACGGCGAGAGTTTCCTGCTGCCGCAGTACGACAACGACAGTAAGAGGAAACACATCTCCGACGACAACACCTACATCATGGCCCTGGATGGGGACACAGACTTCCATCCCTCAGCCCTGATCCTGCTCGTGGATCGACTGCGGAAGTACGACAACGTGGGCGCCGCATGCGGAAGAATCCACCCGACAGGAATGGGTGTGTAAAGCTCATTCCGCACCAAAGAGTTAGGTGCTCCACTCACGTTGCCATGTCCAGTTACAACCCCTGATAGCGGAGAGCTACATTGTCCGTCATTACCATCCAGTATATTGTCTTGCTGCTGAATCACAATGAGGGGACTTAAATGCATTGTATTCCATTGTAGGACCAATGGTGTGGTATCAGAAATTTGAGTATGCCGTTGGTCACTGGCTCCAGAAAACAGCAGAGCACGTGTTTGGCTCAGTCCTCTGCAGCCCGGGCTGCTTCAGCTTGTTCAGAGGGTCGGCTTTGATGGACGACAATGTGCTCAAGAGATACACCACCACTGCAACCCGAGCATCAGAATATGTCCAGTATGATCAAGGTGACCACTCACTTATTACATTTTGGTCATTCAGTGACTTCCAGTTAGGGCGTTCGCTTGAAGACTGCTGGGTGGAGCAACCACACAACCTGGTAGTAGGAAGTACACCTTACTGAAGTACCACTTACTGAAGTACACCTTACTTAATGAAGTTCCCCTTACTGAAGTACACCTTACTGAAGTACCACTTACTGAAGTACCACTTACTGAAGTACACCTTACTGAAGTACCACTTACTGAAGTACACCTTACTGAAGTACCACTCACTGAAGTACACCTTACTGAAGTACAGCTCACTCAATTATTATGCGCACAGAAGGGTCGTAGGTCAGGGATGTGATCAATGAGGGCACCATCCAATGTACTGACACATAAATCCTCAAATCTAGTTCTGTGTTATTTGGGAAATAACAAGACAATAAGGGGCAGCAACGTAGCCTGGTGGTCAAGAGTGTTATGCCAGTAAACAAAAGGGTGGTGGGTCTAAACCCTGAGCAAAAAAAGGTCAAAAACACTGTCCTCTGTCCCCAAGCCAGTCAGTTAACCCTAATTACGCCCAGGTCACTGCCGTACAACAATGTGCATACTTACATGGTGAATCAAGTGTTAAAAAAAAAAAGCCTCCAAAATTGCCTGACTGACTCTTCCCGCTGGCCAGGTGAGGACCGCTGGCTGTGCACCCTGCTCCTACAGCAGGGCTGGCGGGTGGAGTACAACGCCGCGTCGGACGCCTACACCAACTCCCCTCAGGAGTTCAAAGAGTTCTACAACCAGAGGCGTCGCTGGGGGCCGTCCACTCTGGCCAACACCCTGGACCTCCTGCACAGTGGCAATGAGACGGTCAAGAGGAACGCCTCCATCTCCAGGCTCTACATCTTCTACCAGATATTCACCGTCGGCTCCTCCATTCTTGGCCCTGCCTCCGTGTCTCTGATGATAGCAGGTGGGCACCAATCTCACTTGCTACTTTTCTGTTTTGTATTGTAAATTAGGACTGCTTGTTCTTTATCAATTCTGATTAAACGACGTAGAGTAACTAGAGCTGCTGATACAGTAGATGTGATAGCTTATCCGTGAAAGGTGGAATCTGCGTTAGAGGAAACAGAGCGACTAATCAGTCTTTTCATTTTGTTGTTTGAATAAAGAAGAGAGGAGTGGTAAAAAATAAATTGCAATACACATTTTGCCATTCTGTTATGCATGCACTGAGTCCAGAGAAAAATTAACTTGTCAGTTTATCCAATAAAAGATTACAGATTTATGTCAAGTTAAGCATTTCTAAATGCAAACAAGTTCAAAAGCTCAAAGTGAGCAGGCTGCTATGTGGAAGAGATTTAATATGAACTTCACACATTCAACAGCACAGAATTAATGGAAATACATTGTATTGAATAAACATAATTTGTCTACCCATTAGTTATATCACCATGATGGACGTGGTTTGAAAACAACAAAAAAAAACATTTTTTGAAGATCCTTTGTTCGTAGGTTTATACAGTATACCAGGAAGTATTCATCCTTTTTCTGTTTTCCTTTTTAGGTGCTTTCCAGTTCGTGTTCGAAATTGAAGGAACTCTGTCGATCATCATATCAGTAATCCCACCAATTTTCTACATGTTAATTTGCTTTTGGGCAAAGCCGAACATCCAGATAACCATTGCAGCCATTATGAGTGTGCTGTACGCCTTCTTGATGTTAGCATCATTCTTCGCCATCATTGGTAAGCTTTGGCAATAACCTTTCACGTAACCATTCACTCAACCTTCCATAAGTTGTTTCTGGAAAGACGGGGCAAACTCTGATCCTGTAAGGGGTGGAGGCTGTTGACAAGGTAGATAGTATTGCCTGACCCATCAATATAATGATTTATCTGTTAACCTGTCATCATCAGATAACCACAGGGAGAGTTGGTTGAACTGTCTCCCCTGGTTGAACCACAGGGAGACTTGGTCCCAACTATACTTTTTGACACGTTAGTTCATTTGCTTACATGACTGATGGCATGTCAGACTGTTACATTTAATGTCCTGCTTTCCACAGGTGACATGGCTGTCCAGGGAACTTTCATCACCCCAACTGGCCTGTTCCTGGTGTCCATGTCTGCCATGTACCTGGTGACCGCCATTCTTCATCCCCAGGAGTTCAGCATGATCATCTACGGTCTCATGTACTTCATCTGTATCCCCAGTGGCTACCTCCTGCTTACAATCTACTCCCTGGTCAACATGCACATTGTCACATGGGGCACTCGAGAGACAAACAAGGAAAAGGAAGAGAAGAAGTCCCAGAACGTCCTCTGTGATCGCAATTGCCAGATTTGCTGTTGGGATATGAAACTACAAGTCACCCAAGAGACAGATAACTTGATGCTCCAGCAACTCCAGCAGGCTGTCAATCCAAACGCGGAAGTCATCGAGCCAGTGGTTCAAGAACCGATACCCAACACCAAGGAACACAAAAGCAATAAACCAAAAGATAAAAAGAAAAAGGACACACTTTCCGAGTCTTCAGATTGCAAAAGAGCCACAAAAGACAGTGATTCCGAATCTAATACAAGGCACGTACAAAGCATTTCACTAAGGCCCAAAGGATCTAGGTTATATAATACATATGTAGAGTACAGCCTAAAATAAGATTGCATAAAAAGTGCTGTACCTGCTGTAACTGGTATCTTCTTGTTTACAGCTCTGAAGATAGTGTTCATAGCATTCCAAAAAAGGAGAGTGCTTACTCAAGCATTGAAGATGACAATGATGATGATAATGTACTTTATGAGGGTTCACTTTACAGCGGCTTTACTGAGGAAGAAAGAGAAGAAATCCCTGAAAGTGGTAAATGGTTCAAGACTAAAGTCTTCTGAAGTTTTCCATCAATTTGCTAACCTGTGTTTTGTTAACCCTTTTCAAGTAAAAGTACTTTATCTACAGTAGAACCTAGGTATTAATTGAAAGAGTTCAAGGAAGTAAAACTGGAGCTACACCTACCAATAATATACATTTCTGTGTTAATCTATTATTATTTTCAATTTAAGTAGCACTAGCAACAACATGGTACCTGTCGGTTAAAAAATAGCAGAAAGTACTAATTGATTTCTTATTTAAAATACCACGTAGAGATTCTGTAAAATGTAGTGCAAAGTGTCGACCCTAATCCATTCAAAATGTGCTTTTAATATATAGATTGGGTCCAGCCTGTCAAGCAAGAGTTCCTGAAGAAATTGACTTACGCGAACATGAAAAGGAACCTTCAGGAGCAGATACGCTACGTCTTGAGGAACAAGAACCAGGAGGACGTGTGTGAGGAGCTGGTCATGATGCTAACGGACACAGTAAATGGAGAGCTGAAGGACAAAGTGGGTCCGGAGGATGTGCTGTGCGACAGCCAGCTAGAAGAGCTGCAGTACGCCCTTAACGAGGCCGCCAGGAGGATCCTGAAAACCAACCGCATGGAGAGACTGGAGAGGAGGGTCAAAAGGGCGATTGAGAAGACCCTCATTGCTCCACAGGTGGAGAAACTGTCTGAGGTAACACCACGTGACATTCAGACTGGTTGTTATTACTGTATCGCCTGGTGTCCTACCAATGTGGCCACATAAATGATCTCCAAATCCTTCACCTCGGTTGGACTTCAGCAATAAGTAGACTTAGCGCATCTTATTTACAAATCTTTAATACAATCTCAATAACCAACACTGTTGAGCAGCAACTTGTTCACTGTTGTCAAAGTAGAGACTATTAATGTGCCTATGAATGCACATACAGTAACTGGCGTTTCGTTTGGCAGGATGAACACGATTTCTGGAAGAAACTTCTTGAGCGATACCTAGCACCTATTGTTGATGACAAAGCACATAAAGAGGAGGTGACAAGGGAACTGAAGTCACTGCGGAACAAGGTGGGCTTCACATTTATTTGTTGATTGTTGCTTGTTAGGGGATTTAGGCTGTATAAGCACTTTGTGACAAACGCTGATGTAAAAAGGGCTTCATAAAATATATTTGATTCATTGGTTTAATGCATCCGTCAACTATAGTTGTATGGCTTGTAGAATGATCATCTTTTGTTTTTGCTGTTTTACAGGCAGTGTTTTTGTATTTCATTCTCAACGTTTTGTGGATCGTGGCCACCTTCTTTTTACAAGCCATTGGAAATGATGTGATCAGCATTAAGATTGTGAAATACTGGCCAAACGGCACAGCATCAGGAAATTACATGAAGGTGGAGCCCATCAGTCTCATGTTCCTCTTGTCATTTGCTGTCCTTCTGATCGTGCAGTTCCTGGCTATGCTTTACCACAGGTGGGCAAATATTATAACGGATATACTTTCTATAACCATTTACATAGTATTTAATTTAAAAGAAATGAAATACTATTACAATCTCACCCTGTGTGTATTACTACAGCTGGAAATATGTTTCAAAGCAAACACGAAAGGGTTCAGTCATCTCTTAAGTCCTGCTGATATCAAACTAAAAGTAGAAATTGCTGTTCCTTTTCAGAGTGTATACTCTCATCCATGTGGTGTCATACAGAAGCACAGAAAAAGACTACATTCCTAGAGATGAGGTGAGTGGCATAACCGACTGTTGGGCTGATTATGTGTACTTGATCGTCATCTACCTCAGAGAATCAGTTTGTTTCCATAATTATGACGCAGATCTGTTGGTTAAAATATTATTCACCAGACTCTTATTTTTGAGTGACCTAATATGTGTTATTCATCCATGTCTCTCTCTCTCTCAATTGTTTGCACAGGAGGATGAGGATGGGTTGACTCTTGAGAACCAGATTGCCAATGGCCTTGTGATCACCAGTGATGACTTGTAAAACTAGCTTCCTGAAAGTTTCATCAAATCAAAGAGTGGCTTTGTGAAGTTCATTGCAACTTCATGATATTTATGACAAACATAATTCACATCTAGCAGGAAAATGGTTATTATACTGGGGCAGTCTAATATGAAATGTTACTACTTGTATTACAGTGGACAAATTCTTCAGTTTTCAACTGAAAAAAACTTAATTTCATTGAATAACAGTAATTCTTAGATCTATAAATGAAATTATTGTAATTCAGCCATTTTGCATGTATTTAATGGGGAAACGGGCAGCAAATCGCATGGAAGGAAAAAACATCGGTCCAGTAACTGAAAGGTTGCTGGTCCAATTACCTGAGCTGAAATGGAAAAACAAATATGTTTTGTCCTTGAGCAGTACACTTAATCCTAACAGCTCCTGTACATTTATCTTTATGAGTGTCAATTAAATTAACAAAATGCCTAAAATGTAAACATACGTTATTATGATCAGAATCATTAAACACAGCCAGACATCTTCACATACTGTACATACAGTATTTCTAGAGCAAGAATGGCCTCCATTTTTTAAGGGAAAAGGACTTTTACTAAATATACAGCTCCAAACCTACGCAACTGAGGAAAAGACAAATGGCCTTCTTTTGTTGAAAAGACAGGTTTAGAGATTTTCCACTGACGGATAATGTAACACATATTGTGAACATGAAGACATTTTACTAGTATTTGTACCAAAATATTTATGATATTAAATGTGTGATGACTGCCTATGCTTGACTCAAAACTAAAATGTAAAAATCAGTAAAAGCGTTCAGTATTCTTTCTGTTGTCTTTCACCTAGGTCATTCAACCACTTTATGGATATCAGACTGTGTAAAATCAACAGAGTAATTTAATCATTGTAAGACAATTTTTCATTACACAGATAAGAGTTTATTCATTACCTTCCCCATGGAAACAAAACAGTACCACTGTCATTGCCTGTGCATTCTGATAAAGATTGTGATTTTGGTGGTAGCCAATACATTTGCCAAAATGTTACCAACATTTTGTGTGCGTAAAATGTTACGCAAAATCTACTGCCTTTACACACCCAAACAGACATGCAGATTTTCAAGAGCAGTTGAAATTAATTAACCCTATTTAAGTTAAGAGTGTTACATAGCTAGGTATATGCAATGACAAGATAAAATGGCCATACACACAAATGGGGCCAAACTATGCTGGTTTCCTTATGAAACTATGAATTCTTCATAAGTCAATCACTAAGATGACTTCTTCTCCATGCTGGAAAGAAAAAAACCATATCAGAATTACTGGAGGAACACATTCTGTAAAATAGCACAGTTTAAATGATATGAAATTACAGGTGAAATTTGTGTATACTGAAGTTCAGTGCAGCCAAAAATCTGTTTTCACATTTTCTTTTAAATAGCAATGAAATATCACTTAAAAATTACAGTGCGGTGAAAACTTATTTGCACTTGTTTGATATTCTGCATTCTTGCACATGTTGTTTTTACATTTAATGCTCAGATCTTTGTGTATGTTGTAATACTATATAGAGGGAGTCAGAGATACACCAAAGTTACAAATTAAACCAAAGTTAGCAATGTCTTGTTGCTTTCTTTTTAGGGTTTTAGGCTTGAATAAGACAACTGCTTATGTAAAAGGGATTTATAAAATACATCTGATCAATTGCATTGAAATAAGCAAATCAGACAGTACGGTCAAATGTGAGCTTACTTGTATTTGATAAGCCGTGATCCTTGAATTATCTGTGCCGTCTCATTGGTTAGGTGGCAAGCGAAGAGGAGCCAATTCCTTGGCTGAACTTTGTACGCAAACCTCATAAACAACAGTGAGTAGCAGGTCAGAGCTGTGGAGGGGAGTCAAATAATAAGGAACTAAATGCAACTTTACACTTCTATATCTATATAATCTTTCAAGACAACCCTATGAGGAAAAAAAAATGAAATTTTTTTTTTTACTTACTGGGTGTGACCAACTTGTTTGGAATGTTCAAGTTATGACTAAACTATTGGAATTCTACTTTTTTCAAAGCATGGAGTTACAATACCACAAGATAGTGTTGCAGCAGGTCTGATGTTTAACGGGCTATCAAACCAATTCATAACATTTTTTCTAATGTTATGGCTAAACAATCATCATTGTTGCGACAACATTTTCAGTATCATCTCTCACCAAAGGTCATTCTGCCACTGATTATCTCTGGGCTTTTCTTCATGTCACTGATGGCAGCTATAGGCAGACCCCAGTTTGCCACAGGTCCCCAGAAGTGCTGGAATGTAACAGAAAAACATTTTTACGAGCTTTACACATTTGCACAACGGTCAAATGTATTCATGCTTCCATAGTTATACAGTTTTGCCAATGTGGCCAAAAATATTAAATGATTTTAGCAGTACTTACTGTGCTTATTTAGAAAGTTTCCAAGAGGACGCCAAGAAAACAGACATAAAGGTTATGGTTAGGGGGATACAATGAAACAAACAAATCGTATGAACTAAATGCAGTTATTTATAATTACCCATTTCCATTTGGGCTTAGCTAGTAAACAATGTATTCAGGAACAGACATTCACCAGCAACAGTACTAGTACGCTAGTTTGACAGCTAGATTTGGTGATAACAACATTCAAGAGCAAACGTCCTTCAAGCCACACATGTACAGTAGTAAGACACCTCAGTAAAACACTACCGACAGTCGTGCATACGAATTTACAACTAATAACTAATTAAAGCTAGATTATCAAAAATAGCTGGTTAGCTAGGCCGACTAGCCAGTTGCTAATGTCTACGTAACTAGCTATAATATTCAAGAACTGCTCAAATGTCTTCTTACCTCATCAAATACTCTCTGAACTCCTTGCTTTTGAGATGATCAACGGCTTTACGTGCCAAAGTGCTTGCCATGGTTTCTGATTGTGAAGGTTAGGAGTGAAAAGGAAATTATAACTATTTGGAATGTTCAATATGGATAAAGACAATTTAGCTTAGAGGACATCAGTGGTCACAGTTCTTTACCATAACATTAGGTTTACGACACTGTCGCAATTTTGTTAGTGACAAGCTCCGGTTTAAGGCTAAGGCCGTGTTCGAGAACATCAAAACCACAATGTTTCATGGGTAAATTGTAAATGATAAACTGATCTACAAATGATATTCAGTTGTCATCTTTGTTGGAAGGTGATTTATAGATCAGCCTAGTATCCGCTTTCACCGGACGCCCCCTATTCATCTCGTTGGATTGGTGGATACTTTATTTTTTATTTTTTTATTATTTTGAATATTCATTAAGGGGTGTTGACGTCAACCTGCTGAACTGGTATAAAGAGGCCCATTTGCAATATTTTAACTTACTTTAATACTAGCATAAATAACCAAAAGACATCTGCAGGGATTTTTTTTGAGCTAAGGTTCCAAATATTATTCTACAAAATTGTTTCATGTGTTGGTGTTATTCCCAACTGGGTTAGGAGCTTAGGGTTTTGACTTGTGGTCTCCTCATAATTGTTTAGGCATTCGCAGTGATAACCCCACCAACCTAAACCCCGTTATCCATGTTAGCTAGCTAATACTATCCAGGTCTCGTTCCATAAGGGAAGGAGAGGAGGAGACAAGCTGTGTTCTAAATCAGAGGCAGGTTCCTACACAGTACTTTAACAGAGATTGAAGTTTTAAGTGAAATTTCCAATCTTCTAAAACTATCACTGCACATTCATTATTTATGTATTCTGTGTAATTCTAAAGTAATGGTTGCAATCCTTCAAGGCGTGAATGGAAGTTGACATGCACATTTACCTGTGCCCTTTTGTCCTCCCAGTTGCCAAGTGCCCTTTTAGGTGTTGTTACATTTATTATTATATTCATAAGCTACAGTTGCTTCCTGTTCTTTTTCTTAACCAGTCTACCTGTAAGTTCTCAGGAAAGTTGTGAAGATCATGATCCCGGCAACGCTTCGTTGGTAGTGCCTGTAGGTTGGCCTCTATATGGAGTTATCAAATCCAAAATTTGCCCCAAATAAGCCCACAGCATTTCTATGGGGTTGTAATTCAGGCCTGTCTTTTCTTTCTTGGGACAAAAACACTAGTCCATTCATGTTGGGCCTGAACTTGTTTTCTGATGGGAAACTTTGATGCTATCTACTGCAAATTGATGTAGGCATTTTATGGTAATGTGTATCTATTCAGAGTGAACTCTCAACTACCATATGACGTGGTTGTCTGCTTTAGGAATCCAGCCCTCCTTTTTCTACCCAGCCTACACCTCAGGGTGTTACACCTTGACATGACCGCCACGCTGAGGAATGTTGATTAAGTATCTTACTCCTGTGTTAGTGTGTGGTTGGTCAATGATTGCATTATGAATATCAACAATTCAGGTGATAAACAGTGAAATGCCTTTGTTCTCCATCTTGTCCTTGCTTCCATAAGGTTGTACTCTGTTCTCTTTTCCTGGGACACCCTAGGCTGAAGGCCAAGTAGTTATCTTGTCATTCCTGCTTTACAACTGGAAGAGTTATAAAAATATATGAATAATACATTGTTTACGCTTCTATTATCTTGTCATCCAAGCAGTACGCTTTGTACAATATAATCATTCATGTTACTTTGCAGCGCTTGCTCCTGTATAGGTATATTACTCGGGTACATTACCTAGGTATTCATTTCTAGTAATTTTGATGTTTATCACTGTGTATATACAGAGTTTTTATTATTTTACTTTTAAGTTTTAGTTTTGGTTAAGTCAGTGTCATGGAGTTGGCTTCACCATAGTCTGAAAGCAAAGCATCTGGGCATTACCTGCATTCCCCCTATATTTTGAATACAATCAGGTATACCCTGGGCATTAACAGAAGTCCCTCACTTATAGAAGTTCAGTAACAACCCTCTTAGTAGGCAATACCCTGAATAATCGCCGCTTAACTGGTTACACCACAATTCTTTAACCCGTGGGCTGAAATACATACCACCTTTAAAACATGCTGAACTAGAACTCAATGGGGACCATCATTTCAAACAAATGCGGCTAAAATTAATTTGAGATTTTTTAAATTAATATTAGAAGACACTTATATACAATATTCAAAGTGACTTAAAATGAACAACCATGAGTAAATTGAGCGCAGTTGCATCTAAATAGACCTAATTTCAAAAAAGAAAAACAGCATTATATAGTTAAATAATAATAGACAGCATTTCATACAAATTACAAACAGACTGTCAGGAGACAATGTGTGTATGCCCGGCTTAATCATCATAAAATATCAATACAAGGTTTGCTTCACTTGATTTATTAGTAAAGTTTTGAAAGTTTTGGCATGCGTTGCCAATACAAAGAAATCTTTAAGGTAGCCTATACATTATTTACAATGGTAGAACACTTGTTTTACAGTTTTACTTTTTAAGTTGTGTTGTAGTGTTTTTTCATCCAATTGTGTGCTTGAGAACTTTGTGACTGAACCTCACAGAGCTTAAAAGTCTTTGCATCAATTCCTTCAGCATGAAGTAAAGTATATCAGAAGATTAACCACAGCAGCACAAGGACAGGCTTCGATCAAGGATTCTTTCCAAGGGAATCACTTTTTCTTGAAAAAACGTGATGGTACTCTACAAAAATATAAAAACAAAACTGTCTTTTAACAAAATGAGTGGTATCTGTCTTTAGAGTGAGTCCATCTCTAAATACTCAGATTTAAACAATGATTGACACACAAATTTGCTTACTGTGCATTTACTTAGTTTGACTTCAACGTGAAAAATCAATAACCAAAACACATTTTGACATCATGTACTTTTGATGTTATAAAACTAAATTGAACTTTGGTGTCAACATATGGTGGATATAAAAAGTCTACACACCCCTGTTAAAATGCCAGGTTTTTGTGATGTAAAAGAATGAGACAAAGATAAATTATGTCAGAACGTTTTCCACTTTTAATGTGACCTATAATGTGAACAATTCAATTGAAAAACAAACTGAAATCTTCGAGGGGGAAAAATAAAAAATAAAAACCTTACAATAACCTGGTTGCATAAGTGTGCACACCCTTTTATAACTGGGGATGTGGCTGTGTTCAGAATTAACCAATCACATTCAAACTCATGTTAAATAGAAGTCATTACCTTCATTTAAGTCATTGCCTTCATTTAAAGTGACTCTGATTAATCACAAATAAAGTTCAGCTGTTCTAGTAGGATTTTCCTGACATTTTCTTAGTTGCATCTCAGAGCAAAAGCCATGGTCCGCAGAGAGTTTCCAAAGCATCAGAGGGATCTCATTGTTGAAAGATATCAGTCAGGAGAAGGGCACAAAAGAATTTCCAAAGCATTAGATATACCATGGAACACAGTGAACACAGTCATCATCAAGAGGAGAAAATATGGCACAACAGAGACATTACCAAGAACTGGACATCCCTCCAAAATTCATGAAAAGACGAGAAGAAAACTGGTCAGGGAGGCTTCCAATAGGTCTACAGCAACATTAAAGGAACTGCAGGAATTTCTGGCAAGTACTGGCTGTGTGCTACATGTGACAACAATCTCCTGTATTCTTCATATGAATGGACTATGGGGTAGGGTGGCAAGACGGAAGCCTTTTCTTACAACGCAAAACATCCAAGCCGGCTGAAGTTTACAAAAACAAACATCAAGTCCCCCAAAAGCACGTGGGAAAATGTGTTATGGTGTGATGAAACCAAGATTGAACCTTTTGGCCATAATTCCAAAAGGTATGTTTGGCGCAAAAACAACACTGCACATCACCCAAAGAACACCATGGTGGTGGCAGCATCATGCTTTGGGGCTCTTTTTCTTCAGCTGAAGCCGGGGCTTTAGTCAGGATGGAGGGAATTATGAACAGTTCCAAATACCAGGCAATTTTGGCACAGAACCTTCAGGCGTCCGTTAGAAAGCTGAAGATGAAGAGGAAGTTCACCTTTCAGCACGACAACGACCCAAAGCACACATCCAAATCCACAAAAGCATGGTTTCACCAGAAGAAGATTAACGTTTTGGAATGGCCCAGCCAGAGCCCAGACCTGAATCCAGTTGAACATCTGTGGGGTGATCTGAAGAGGGCCGTGTACAGGAGATGTCTTCGCAATCTGACAGATTTGGAGCGGTTTTGCAAAGAAGAGTGGGCAAATATTGCCACGTCAAGATGTGCCATGCTCATAGACTCCTACCCAAAAAGACTGAGTGCTGTAATAAAATCAAAAGGTGCTCCAACAAAGTATTAGTTTAAGGGTGTGCACGCAACCAGGTTATTGTGAGTTTTTTATTTTTCCCCCTCAAAGATTTCAGTTTGTTTTTCAATTGAATTGTTCACGTTATAGGTCACATTAAAGGTGGAAAAAGTTCTGACATGATTTATCTTTGTCTCATTCTTTTACATCACAAGAACCTGGCATTTTAACAGGGGTGTGTAGACTTTTTATATCCACTGTAGTACCCAGCATCTAGACTGATCACATTGAAAATGTTAGATTGTCTACTCATTAAACCAAATCAAACCAATTAGGGTCAATTAAAATTGTGAATTTTAGAAATGAAATGTAAATTATTTCAGCCTATGTAAAGCGTTTGTCTACATGCGAGGTTTTGTTATTGTAATATATTATGAATATACATGTAGGCTTTGATTTCCTGACTAAAGTGTAGTTGTGTGTTCAAGACATTAGACATTTTTTTGTATGTACATGGCCTGAACCACTGCAAAAACATCATTTTTACTATTCAAAACTGGATTAATGAAATTTGTAACACTGTTCTGTACAAACACTAATATAGTGCAATATCAAAACTCCAATTTTAGACAAATGCTCTGGCTGATAAAACATTAGTAAAACTATTAAAAAATATCTTCAGATTTGTCAATCAATAAGCTCAGGGAAATATTCTACCAAAGTTAATTATAAATGTCCATTAGCAACATACGTGGGTAAATATTAAGGAACGACTAAAGCGTCATTGTGAGCTGATGTCAAACCTCTCCTGAATCCTGTTGAAATCTGTTTCACATAACCTCTCTACAACTCTAACTTCTTATGCTCATAAATCATAAACATAAAGGCATCCAAGGTGGCATTATACTGTATAGGTGTTTTATGTTGTTTGTGGTCAGAATATAAATAATTAAAACACTCACGTGCATTAATACTGATTTCATAATATGATTAAATATCTGCAAAAAACAGGAAATGCAGATGAACGCATATCAATGTATTTAGTCATACAACAATGTTTTCTTTCAAAAAGTCATAAAGTGCACTTCAGATCAGGTTTAAAAGTAAATCTCTCATGTATTAAATATAAAATGAACAGACATACTTAAATTAATACAAAAAAGGGTGGACAATGTAGAAACAATAAATACATTTGTTATATACATTGAATAACTTAATTAGGTCATATTTACACAATAAATATAACTTAAATTGACAATTTATAATGGGTGTACTTTCAGTATCATACAATTTGCGGTTATTCAGCTACTGGGTTTAGGTTTTTCAACTGCTAACTGCATTTTACAATTGTACCATGAACTGTGTGGGTGAATTCTATTTCAATAATAAGAATTATAGAAATTCTTATCAGGAATCATTGAATTGAAACTTAGGTGTATGTCCTAAATTGAAATAGAAAGTATCCGAACACTGGTACCAAAATATCCTTCGTAACTGTAACTGAACTGTTACCATTTCAAATTAAGATTTGTAAAAGTATAATTTCAACATGCTTACTTTCAGACACAGGGGAAAATACAGATGTTGTCTGATAAGATCCTGTAAAATCAACACCATAGTTATAAACTACAAACTTTTCTAGACTTATTTGTTACAGCCTTTTTTGACAAATTGTCAACCTATGGTTGTATAAGATTACATGGTCTTCTAGATAATATTGCACAAAACAATCAACATAATACACAGGTGTCAATTAATTAACAAACAGTAGCAGATGGCACCTAAATGAAAAAGGCAAGTATGAATTAATAAAGTATATTAACATTACATTTCTTCAAAGCCAATGACACACGTAAGAATTTCTGAACAGTATTTTGGTTTGCCTTAGATGCCAGTATTTGTTTTTGGTGCATTAAAACAGACAATATACCACTGTAGCAAGGGTTTGATTCTTTCCGACTACATATATGCTATCTCAGAGCAACAACCTGATGTATCTTCACCTATTTTTTTGTGGCTCCTCCTTGATACCACTCTGTCTGCTACTTTGTGTGGGCACTCATACCAGTGTCTGATGAAGGTTGCCGCATCTAGACCCATATTCAAGCTCTGCCACTGAATCACCTACGATGGTGCTATGAACAAGTAGATGTGAGTCTCTTCATTCCTCTTCTCTGCGCCAAACTTGAACACTGCACAGGCTCAAGCTTTGGTGCTAAAGGTGAACGATTCAAAGCCAAGTAGGTTGCAGCCATTGCTCCCTAGGATGACAGAGAAAAAACATCCTAAAATTATAAAACTTCTGATAAAAGACCCATTGGTAAAATGACTTACTCTATTCTAAAACAGCATATTCAAGTGGCAAACAGAGTCAAGTATTTGAAATGTTGAGCTGGTTTCCACTGGCTTTTGCTTACACAGAAATATTTAAAAGTTGTACATGTAATGTCAGGTGTGTACATGGGGTGGCAGTAGAATGACGGTGAATACAAAAACCGAACATCTTCAGGTGAGAGCTTCAGTCTGCTTATTGGACAAAGTTGCTTGTGATGCTAACACTAACGACCAAAGTAAGCTAACATTCAACCCGCTGGGTTTAAGTGGAACAATGTGGTCAGTCTGTAGTGCAAAGATTCAGACATACTGGAAGCAAGAAGATGCCTCTCAAAATATGCCAGGCTTTGTGTTTTACCTTCACAAGCTGAACATTGTGTCTTATAAGCTGACTCTGCGACAGCTGTTCCCGGCTGACTATCCACTGGTGCCTGAGAACCTGGGGGGCTGTCAGTCTTTGGTGTGGATCCACATGGAGCATCTTAGTGACTATGTCCTATTGGAAACCAATAGAGAAATATACAGGTTAGGACCCGTATGAAATGCAGGATTGCAGCCCAACAATGTCGACGGCGTAACACAAAATATACAGCCTCTCAAAACAAACTGATTTGTGGAGTCGATGGACAAAACAGTCTTAAACCTACAGACGGTCCTTTAGGGGTCATTCTTTGGTCCAGACCTCCAGTTTCATTGCAGACTTTTATGGAAAACATCTGTTTGTGAATTGCAATTATTAATCAAGTTCTGTATTGTTGTGTCGTCAACAAAGGCCAAGCAACCGTACCTTTGCAGCTTCAGAAACAGCATCCCAGTTTCCTCCGCTGAGGGCATATTTTCCACTTCCAATGCGAGCCAGTATTTCCTCAGGGGTGTCATCAGGACCATTGGCAAAAGGAGTGAACCTGTAAAGCGTGAAGAAGAGCCAGAAAATTAAATACTTTGAGATTCCCTGTTGCAGAAGAACAATGTGTTTGGTTTATTTGCGTTCGTTTTAATATCGATCTCAACGGACGTTTGTGAGGTGCTATTTTTTCATCCAATTCTACAATACCTTGAATGAGTTATATTTAGAAAGAATTAAGCTTTTTTTTCTAATGACCTGGTTACTGAGATTTAAAACCTGAGCCACGGGCTGGAACATTAAATTGTCAGGGCAGGTCCTGAGAGATTTGACATTGTGCAGAGTACAATTACACTGACTCTACCACAGATTTGACCTCAGCTTAATCCCTCCTCCACAGCCCCTCTCACATCCCCAAAATGAGTCTTTTAATCAGTGGTAGCCAGGAGACTTACAGCAGACCAGAGCAAATGTTCTATCAATTTCCCCCACAGAATGAATTGTTCATTTTTTGTAAGGTTCAACCACTATTCTAGCCAAGGTAAACTGTCCTTTAAAGGACGTTGGAGTCTCCATTATCTTTCACAAAGTAAAACAAGGGCAAAGGGAAACTGGAATATGAAAACCAGGCAAAGCAGACGTACCCTGCAAGCATAGTGTACAGCAGAATACCCAAACTCCAGATGTCACAAGCAGCATCATAGCCCTGCTTCTTCAGGACCTACAAAAGATGAGGAGAATCTGTATCATATTAAAATACAGGGATCTCATTTAAATAAATTGCAGTTGATCAGATGTCGCCATACTTCTGGAGCCACAAAGTTTGCTGTGTAACAGGGCGTCATCAGGAGGCCATTTTCTGCCCTTAGCTGTTTCGCGAATCCAAAGTCGCATATTCGGATTGATTCTGGATCTCCCGTTTCATCCACATAAAGGATGTTGCTTGGTTTCAGGTCTCGATGTACGACCTATAAAAACAGAATTCAAAATAACTTGCCAGTGTGAACATCAAAGAGGCACTAGTCTTTTCTGTTAAAACAGACGTTTCATCTGGATGACCATGAACGGTACCGACCCCCTGTGAGTGGAGGTACTCCACCGTCTTGGTAATGGTACACAGAACGGCAGAGGCCTCTCGCTCAGAGAAGCATTTCTGATGGAGGATTCGGTCCAGCAGCTCTCCACCTCTCATCAGCTCCATCACCAGGAACACGCACTTCCCATCATCATAGACCTGGACGCCAGAAAAAGACAGTAACCAAACACCAAATAAGTCTTCGCGGGCAACGATCGGTGGCCGGTATAATATAGAATATAATAAAGATATAACGGACGGGGGACACAAAAATAAAGAATCTGATGATGATCAGTGAAAAATGGTTTTGCGAACTCATAAGGTTTTCCGCCCTTTTGGAGGGCTTTCAGGCATGCCGCGTGCGCATGTGAGCATGTGTGCGTGTGTGACACTCAGTGCATGATTACGTACATCCTTCAGCGTGATGATGTTTGGATGCTGCCCATATCTCAACAGAATCTCTATTTCCTCAGATGGATCTTTCTTTGCTCTGTCGATGATCTGAAAAAGACAACCACCTCTATGTGTATTATATATAAGAACTATTTATATATTATATATAAATCGGTTTAGTGCTCGGTCATGATAAAATGTGTGACACAAAGTACTTTCTGCACAAAATGCATCATTATTGTCGCTGCATAAATCATCCTGAGGCAGCCTATAGTTGAAAGCCTCTTTGTTGTTCCAGTATTCAGGGAAGTGAAATGTGTAACCAGTACATCACAAAGTAATTAAAGGTGATACATCCGTCTAGACTCCTTGTACTGACCATAAAATCTCCTGGCTGTGTATGATGTCATGTTTTGCAACTGATGGGCCATGAAAATAATTTCCCTCTCTAAGAATGATAAAGCAGCAATAAAAACATTCCCCTTGAAAAGTCAAACTATATGGTTCACTCACTTTGACAGCATAATCAACACTGGTGATTTTGTGGATGCATCTTTTGCAGACAGAGTACGCTCCCAGACCCACATCCTCCTTTATCTCATACCCGTCAGAGAAATGGATGTTAGTGCCGTGGAGTTGCTGAAATGACAAATATGTCCTGTCATCATTAATATGTTTAAGCATATTTTACATAAAAGCATTTGGTCATATTTGTGCTCAACTAAGCCTGTCATCTGACCTTACTCTTCGATCATGTTATAATCCTGCTTAGAGAATCCACCAGTCCTTCTATAATCCTCAAACATTTCCAGGGGAAGCCTATTTCATATGCAAAACACACAGCACACTGGTATTCAAAACAGCTCTAGCATAGCTATCAAATTATTCCTCTAGTAAGAACTGTCCTTGAACCACATTCTATAAGAACAGTGACTCTGTGAGAGTGCATTCCTGTGGCATTTCTTCTTGTTTCTCTTGTGACGTAGGCATCTCCTCAGACTGAAGGATTCTTTCTTTACTGCTGTACATCATACCACAACCAACACCAAGAAATGTGAAACACAATGTGTGCACTATGGTCACAGTCAATCTGACAGCTACCTTGGTCCCCTGTGATACATTCCACGCCGGACATCTTTGACGAGAGACCTCAACTCATACATATTCATCAACACTGCAGCAGTTTCTAATCTCACTCGTTCACTACAAGGGAAATAAGCCGAGTGGATCTCCGCACCGGTGAAGCAGTGGATCAAAACATTCTCGGAGCATTGCTACTGCAGAGCACACACACACTGCCATGATGTCATCCAGGGAACTGTGTTCCAAATCAATACGCTTTCCTGAGGGCATCGGGTGGCCTCTCTGGTGAGTAGAGGCAGCTTCAATGAAATGCTCAGTCAGGTATGAACCATCTGGCAGAATCAATTCCGGTGGTTGTATAACTTGGTCCGTATTTTGTGCTGTAGGACACATTAGAAGCCCTCTCTGGAGCTATGGCCAATTTGTGTGTTGCCTGGAAGTAGAGGGTCACCTCTACCTTATAGTCAACTCTCCACGTAAAATACACTGTGTTTGTGGGAATACAGATTCCTCGGATGTTTGTGCTGTGCTGTAGGTAACAGCACAACATACATACATACAGTTAGTAGGACACAGATCTAAAAGAGTGTCAGCTTTAGTTCATCTCATCTCCCTGAAGCCACCACTTTTCATCCAATGTATGTGCCCAATGCGAAAGCAAGAGGAAGGTGGCAAAAGGTAATAAATTATATGAATTATGGACATAAATTAAATCAAGCATATTTCATGTAAAAAATTTGTATAATTACAAAATTATTAGAAAGTACCATTGACTTGTTTTGATGTTAGAACGGTGGGGTTTTCTTTTATCAACACCGCTGGATAACTGTACAGTATCAAAAGTGATGAACTTAATGCATTCTGACGCCATGACATCCCCAGACGGTTCCTCGTTCATATTTACGTGTTAGTCATTTAGCAGGTCCTGTTCTCCACAGCAACTAACAACAGCAGTTGGGGTTAACTACCTTGCTCAAGAACAGAGCGACTGCCCTTCGGGTTACTTGTCAGACTATCTAACTGCTAATCTATATGCTACCCTGATATCATATTAATTTCTTCTTCCTGTGTACTGAAATGATAAAATACATACTACTGATATCCCCCATGATGTCAAGGTTCTATTTTAATTTAGAAAGTAAGATAACGGAGCTGTATAATGGCGATGATTGGTCCTTCCTCTCTAGCATTCCGTACGTACTTGCACAATTGGGTTGACTGTTGAGTTTTGCCTTGTTTCAGCAATGGCCTTCTCCTGGTCAAGATTAGTGGCCACGAAGCTGAACCCTCTGAAGAGCTGGTGTGTGTTGGCACTGGGAGGGATGCCGGGTGAGTCTAGTGGGAGAAGAGGACAGTCCTGACAATTTAATATCTCCTACTGCGTCTGACAAGAGACAGACATGGGAACTGGGACATATTGGCAACAGGCAATACCTACAGCAGATCAGCTGATTGAATGTCCGTTACTATGATTAGACTCTGTGAGATGGTCATTCCCACTGTCCTGTAGAGATGTAGCCAAGAGTGTCTTGTTGACAAGAAACTGCCCAGCTCAGACTTCTTTACACACAGCTAATATAGGAGACTGAATACTTTCGTAGTACATTTACTTTTCACATGATTATGGCTATGGTTATGGCTATGAATAATGACATTATTTCAGAGGATCTAACATTATGGGTGGGTTATTTTTGTGGATATAAAAAAGGGCTTATTTGCCAATGGCCGATGGCAGTGTGACAGGGGAACCCAGATTAATAAAATATCATTGAATAAATTATGAAGTGATAAATAGCAGCACTGTTAATGAAAATATGAAGATAAAAACATCAGGCACACACACAAACACATTCTCACACTAACGAGATGAACCTCACCTACAATGACTAATCACCTGTTGGTGTGCGAGAGGTGAATTCAGGGTCAAAGTGGAAAGTGTCTTCTGGCCTGCCCACTGCTGGCTTGAACGGAGGTTTGATCTCTCTTCTATAAAGTTTCTGTGGTTTCAGCATTTGGTGGTAAGGGAAAGGCAAAATTAATAGATATTTCCATGTAGTATTTGAGCTGCATTTACTCACTGCTGATTTGGAACATATATTTCTGTTTCATCTGTTTGTGTGTCAAACCACAAACCACAATGATGTCAAAAACTAACTTTAACCAAACCAGTGAACAAAAAATTTACCTTTTAAAAACAGTAAACTCCCAACTATCGTTTTGCTATTACAACTATTTGTTTCAGCTAAAATGCTTCAAATGTAGGCTTAGCAAAATTACTTTGCCATGAGCAGCACTGCAGATATGGAGATTAGTGAAATACAAGACTTTGCTCTAATACAGTCAGACACAGTATATGTTATCCACCCCTGTTCAGAGCGTGGAACCCACGGAGCCTAAATCAAATTCAAAATTGTGCAGTGTGATTCAACGCTCTCACTTGTTACGGAAACTGACCCATTATGCCCTGTATTTCATCCACATCATGCTGCTGAGCCTACCACCTTGCCAGAAAGTATGGCAATTAAATCGAAATCCTCAGAAGGAGATATCTTCAAGCAAAGGGTGGTCGTGGTTGCCTTTAGTGATGTCCAGTAAAAGTTATTATGAACTTTATACTCACATTCCAATCTATATTTGCAAAGAAATGATGCCTTTTTATCTCCTCGACCCCATCTGGTCCAGCACCTAACAATAAAATACGCCAGAACACTTTTCTTCATAGGTTCAGGCTGTACAGGGACCCACATTTCCAACAATAAAACACAAAGAACAACTTCCACTCAAAGCCAACCGCACCTCTGTGTAGAGGTGAGGTGCAGTATTTAGCGTAACTGAGTGAGTAAGGTTTCCGTAACATGACTCGTTACACATTACAGAGAAAGTGGTTCACTTGGCTACATTCAATCCCAGCACGGGCCAACCAGCTTCCATAAGGGAAATGACAGGACAGGCAGTATCTTTGCCTTGCAGTCTGCTCAACAACCCTGAAGACGAGCTAAGATTTCAATTTCCAATGTAAACATTTGATAAATGAAAAAAGGCTGGCCTGACGCTGTTGCCTGCCAAATGAAATATATACTTGTCCATGTAAAATGACTCTTTATTTTAATGTTCTTGACTACTTACCTAATCTATTGGTCGGATTTCTTTTGAAGAGAGCCCTAATTAAACTTTGCACCTCTGGGCTTAAGAATTGCGGCATGCCAAGTTTTGCCCTAAAAAGCAGAATAAGAGAAGTTAGTTAATAAGAAGTAAACCAGTGTTTCATATACTGTACATTTGCCGTTCAAATTGTCAGTATTATATCTTACTTGAGTATCAGGGCCATTGTTTCTTTACGGTCTTTGCCTTGAAATGGTAGAGATCCTGTCAGCATTTCAAACTAAAAATGAAGGAAAACAACATTATATTGACAGTTTGTTGAAAATACCTCATTTGCTCTAAATAGCTAAGATTGGTGGAAGTTTTTAAATCAGAAAAACAGTCACTATCACCTAGCAACACTTCTCAACTTCCTCCCGGGACATGTTTCACATCACTTTCCTTCATCATACCTAAAATCGACCTAAAATGAAACGGTCGGTGCAACAGCAACAGCAGCGACCGTTTAAAGCATGCGTTGCTTCTTGTCCCTGTCGTTGCATAACCCTTTATATAACATCAATCTACAGCATCTGAGGGCAAATACACATTCAGGCAGCAATTGCAGAAATAGCCCACTTGAAACCAACATTAGTTGTCAGTTGTCATAGCACAGGGCTTTCTGAGAATACTTTTATATGGAAATACTCGTAAAATTAAGAAGCAGTAGTAACATACATGTGGAAATCAAAAATACATGAGTAATAATGAAATACCACTACAAAGTCTGCCCAGATCACCCCTTTACTTGCTGACCTCCACTGGCTTCCTGTCCTTCAAAGAAATGGACTTTAAAATTATCCTATTAGTCTACAAAGCCCTCAAACACGCCTGTCCACCTATGAGATTCACTCTCCCCCATGAACCTGCACACCCCAATGCCAAACTGCTCATTGAAGCAAGAACCGGGCTCTGAACAATGGGGGGCCATGCCTGTTCTCTCTGCTGGGCCGTGCCTTTGAAACTCCCTTTCTGACAGCCTCAGGGCTGCACAGATGGTTGTGGGTGTTAAAGCAGACCTAAAGACAGTTCTTTTCCTCTGCCTACTCTTCCCTTTAAACACAATAAACATATAGATTTATTATTATTTTGTGTTTATTATTTTGTGTTTTATTTTTGTGTGTATATAATAATAATATATTAAGTAATAGTAATATAAGATGTAATTATTTGTACAGTATTTTGTCTGTACGTGCTTGTGTGTGTGTGTGTGTGTGTGTGTGTGTGTGTGTGTTTGTGTGTGTGTTTGTGTGCTTGTTTGATGTGCGTAAACAATCTCCCGGTCAGTGTGCCCTTATCAGTCAGATTTGAGTTCAACTCCGATTTAATTTGCATAAACAAACCAGCTTTGTGCACTACTCTCTGCTCTAGAGGACATTTTCCTGCCTACATTATTTCTATTGTCATATAGTTCTTGTACGTCAAGTGTTACAAAAAAACATAAATGACATAAATATAAAAGTTTGATTACTTTTTATTTCCTGGTAACTGCTGAATGAAATGAGGACTGAGGCGCTGCTCAGGTCTTCGATGTTACAGACCACGCACAACCGCCATTTGTGTTGAAAACTGAAGAATCTCCAGTCAGCCAGTCATGTTCAAATCCAGTCTGACAAACTCACTATTCCATGACATGATATTGGTGAATAACAATGTCCAGTCACAACACAAGCTCTTCCATTACAGCAGAGCCAGGTTACACCAGTGCAGGTGTCTGGAGAGTGTATTTCGGAGAGTGTATTTTGGAGAGTGTATTTTGGAGAGTGTAAGCAGAGCGTGCCTGTTTAAATCCTGTCCCTTAAGGGATACAAATGACAAGGATTGTATTGATCCGGGTTTAAGGTGAGGCTAACGCACAGAACTAAGAAAGCATTAGGGAGGCATAAAAGAAACTAGAGTCCTTTGTTCTTTAGACTCACTGGAGTAAGGCATCGACGTGTGGATCAGTATGACTGTAACAGGTCTGCCCCTACCCAATCAACCTTCATCATTTAATTTAAAAGGATCGAAGAGAGGTCTCTGCAGCCTGTCATGTAAGAGTACCACAGTACCACCATACCTGTATGCGGGGACATTCTTTTCTAACGTGATGCTTTACAGTCCGACTATAGGTTGAATGTGTTTAGTAGTCTGGTCATAAAGCTATGGCCCCGTGCTGTATGCAGACCCCAATTCGCCGTAACTCAGCCCATGGAGGTCGTGTTGCTGCAACAGCGCAGCCAACCAGTAGGAATAGTGCGTGTGGGAAAAACGACGCTGCACGCTCGAGAAGAAACGTACGGAGGCGCATACCATCAGGACACCGAACGACCACCAGTCGGCACTCTGGGTGTGGCCTCTCCGGTTGACCACCTCGGGAGCCATGTACTCAATCGTCCCGCAGAAGGAGTATGCTCGCTTGTCATGGTCTATTGCCTCTTTGCTCAGCCCGAAATCTACCAGGGAAAATAACAACAAGGGGCTTAATGGAATTCATGGAGAGGAGAGACTATGTCTGTTCACATGTCTCGTCTATTACTATTACTACATTTTCAAGTCTTTAGTCACCTGTTATCTTGATGTGGCCCTCCTCGTCAAGAAGAATACTGTAGAGGGAAGGAATGTGACATCAATATATCTGAAGAACAGGAACAAGGTTTTTAAATCATTCACACCACTGCAGACTTTTCTTAAGTTTTCGTTTGTTAGAGCAATTGAATGGGTGCACGGCACACAGCTGCCCCTGGCTTATTGTCATTAATCAACAGTGAAGCTGGGAATAGCTCATTCTTCAAAAAAAAAAGATAAAGCAGAGTGACTGATACCTGGAAAGAGACCTTCATCTGTCAATTATTTCCTGGCTGAGTGAGAGCTCCTCATTCATTTCCCTCCTTCAAATCCCCCTGAGATCAAATTGACTAGTTCTGCATTCCACAATGCAAACGTGGAAAATTGGAGCTTAATGAAAAAGTGGACACTTCACATCTCAAGGGGCCCAACTGTGTGTTTGACCGCAGGGCGAGACATCAAACGTTTCAGTCAACTGATAAAGCCCACTGATAACCCTGATAGACTAAACAGAAGGAGCTGTCCATGGAAAAGATGCAGAACAGACACTGCCCTGATTGCAACAGGAACCTGTAGTTGTTTTGCAAGACACATCACGGCACAGAAATTCAACTGATCTTGGTGCTACAACAATCCAGTTTAGTTACGTGCTTGGATGGACTCACCTAGACAATGTATGAGTACCCGAGACAGATTTTTCTTTTGGAGTTTGAATGTCAGTAAAAACTGTATTTTTGCTAAAAAAATAGTAGGCAAGGTTCTCTTTGAATGTGGTAGTAGTCACAGTACAGTAGAACATATACAGTCAGAGAGGCTCAGAGTGTGTACAAGAGTCTTACTTTTCTGGTTTGAGATCTCTGTAGATGATACCCAGACTGTGAAGGTGATCTAAGGCCAAAGCAAGCTCAGCTAGATAGAACTTCACATCCTCTTCAGTGAACATCACCTGTAGATGGAGAATAAAACAACTAGAAGTCGCCAAATAGTAATGACTGTGAACATAAATTTTTTTTTAAAACACATCAAAATGAATGCACAGCTTTCCCTACATTTCCAATGCCAGATAGCCCAAGCACAAAAAGAGCCCAATCCAGAGATATTGAGAACTACTGAAACTCATTAGCTTGGTCACAATCCCAACTGCTTGGAACCTCACCCACTGAGAGCATGGATGGTTGACTTCTCCCTGTTCACTACAGGGCTAATTTTATCCACAGTAAAATGTATTTGGCTCCCAAATAGAATCTGTGCAGGGAATAAACACTGCAGTGCCAAGGAGAAAATTGAATTGCAGTGAAAGTAAGAAGATTAGGGCATCTGCTAGATGCTCCAGATCAGTGATTTCAAGACCAGCAGTAATTAATTCACATCTCAATTCCCACATGTCCTTCTGCCCAGTAGAAGAAATAAATATTCAAAGAGACGCATTTGATTCCAGTTTTTAGTATATACACGATACTTGGTAGTAGTCATGATGACACACTGCAAAGGAGTTGTTTCAGAAAGCCTGGGTGAAGGAAGGAATGCATTTATAAAGTTGGTGTTCCATTAATCAGATGGAAGGTTGGTTTTATTCTGCAATAATAATCTAGATCTCCACCCACTCAATTATTTCTTAGAGCAAATCTCCACTCAGATGCCCCAGCAATGTATGATCTAATCAAGTAGGGCCACACTCCATTCAGCTGATCATTGGCTTGTTGGTTAGCTGATCTAGTGTACTAATGGGAATTAAAGAAATAACACAGCAGACGGAAACAAAAATAAAGAAAATGCTTGTTTTTCTCCAGTCCATCAACACAGTTATAATGTATTAAATCACCATCCCAATCCAGTCTAGAGCATGGGGATGCAGAGGAAATTAATCAACGGAAAGCAGGAGATATTGCAGTGTGACTGATGGGAACTCAGTTTGTTTCTGTTAAGTCTGGTCCGCTGGATCCAACAGGCAATTAATTTGAGCAGAAAAGCATGAGCAACGCTTTGCATTAATCAATGTCAAGATTAAAGGCCTGGTAGGACAATAAATCCAGGAAACGAGCAGTTGTGTGTATTGAAAGCCCATGCTGGACAGTACACACAAGCCATTTTGACTGTGGTTAATTGAAAGCCCAGAACTAAAGTAATAGCCGGAGGAAATAAACCCAGGCTTGTCATTGGAAGTTAGCACTTGAAAACACAACTAGTTTTTTTCAACTTCTTTCAACTCAATGTAGGCTTCAAACGGACATTCACAAATGCTAAAGAGGTAAACACTAAAGCTTAAATCAATTAGGTCGGAACATTTCTCGTATATGTATAGTACAGTACTACTGGAAAGTATGTTTCATTATAAAAACTGTATTATTAGATGTGTGGTAAGGCCCAATCATCCTCCTATTCATTATTAAACACACTCTGGCCAGGCTATTGTTCACACCCTTTAGCTATTCCTAAGAGGGTACTCTCAGTGGCAGGGTGTGGCTACACATCGATTGAATCAATGTGAACAGACCTATTTTAAGCTGCCGAATGACCCTGTAAGCGTTGTAGAGGAAGCACGGCTGATGTAACATCGACTTGGCTCAAGCTCTGAAATCATATCACAGCGAGGGTGACACTGGCTGAGAGACGTTAATAGGTTGGTAATAAGTAGTGCACTGTGATGGCCAAGTTAAATCACAGTTAGACGGTGCAGTGGTTTGTCAATGGCACTGCACTGAATTTACAGAACAATTGGTCACACATACAGCAGAGCTAGATCAAAAGTACTTAGTCACGAGGGTTTTTCCTTTATTAGCCAAACTGCTATTGACTCAATGGTGAGCTGTTTTTGTTATCAATTTGTCAAGCAAATTGAGAAAACATATTGCACCTGTTGAATCAAAGCACGGTTGAAAAACAAATTCTTTGAAATTCTTCTTTGAAAAAAAAAAAAAAAGGTATTCTAGGCAATTGGTGATGGATTGTGTTGTTGGATTGAGAAGGGCAGCGTAGTGTTAGCACACATACAAAAACACTGAAAAGGAGAGAAGGTCTTACACACTCCCCCACCCAGGGTGCAGCACCAACAGAGTCTAGGACTTGGTTTTGCCAAGAAGCCTTGACGGGTCTCCCTAAAAACACAGCCTTTCACCCGGATTACATGACAGTGGGCGTGGTTTGTCCTGGGTAAAGTGCATATTCAGATGAGCTTGTTGCTTGATGCACGTACATTTAAACGTTTTACCAGAGGCAAACTCTGTGGACAAGTAGTGATGGAGAGTTACTCAAATACAAAAAATAATATACCAAATGTGATAACTTAGAAAGCTTGATGGTTAGAACTATCACAATCTACCCGACCCTTGTATTTACCGGTACGTGGTTAGTCACTGTAACTAGATGGATTTAAAAAAAATATGTCATCCCACAGCCTCATACATGCCCCATCTTCTGTATTACATACAACTGTGGGTTTTACCGATGGTCATCACACACATCTTGGCCAGGCATAGATGGCTGTCATACTGACTACCTTCCCTAAAAAAGTTTTTGGAAAAGCACCAGTGGTCAAACTCACTCTCATGACTGGCTAGTCCTGGAGACACTACGAGCATATTCAGAAGAAGGTAAAACTGCCTTTGAATACTATGTTCCACACACATGGAATGTACATTGTAGTGCTACAGGCAGAACAAGGCTGAGCTGTGAAAGACACCTTGGTCTCAGTTGATTTTTCTGTAAAAATAAAGGCAAATTAATAAAAATAACTAAATAAAACAAAGCCGGCCGCAGTTAGAATAAATTTATATTTTCTGTGTCTCTCTCACAAATGTGAGATGTGGGAGTTATAAGAAGACATACAAACACACATACGGTTTCATTAGTGTAGGATCATATAGTTTCCTCCATCAAAATCAGAATGCAAAATAATTAAAATGCAACAGAAAAATAAAATGTTAAGACTGTTCCACAAGTGGAATGCCCTGTCATTCAGCAAATCTATTATACCTCATCAAAGTGAGGCAAGAGCAGAAGGGTGTTCTTGATCTATTTATTTATTTCATTATATTACAACCCGATAGTTCCAAGTTTGTGTAGCCCGAAGGCTACAATTGTTTACTTTAGGCTGTAACATAAACATTTAACAAGACAGCCACAACGTTAAAAGAAAAAAGGCCAAAGCCGCATCTTTCATTCAAAGGTAGACTTGAACAAATGTAATTTTCAATAGACTGCATGTAGCCTAATAACATTACAATATTCTTATAGTTGGCCAAACAGCATACAATCACTGAGTTTGAACTGGTCAACATAACTGAAATATTGTGCTGATTTTGAGAAAAAAAAAGAGTTGATTAAATGCAGCAAACACAACTCTAGACCAATGTGTATATCCCTCCATTTATTCCTCCATTTACAGTGGCACGATCATGTCTAGCATTTTTGTTACTCTCGTATTACGCCGTTAGATGGCACTTCCACTTCCAACAGCAATATCGAGAAGCTGGGTAATTTACTGCAATTTTCTCAGGAAGCACAATTGGTAGCGCCTCAGGATATTAAACCCTTAACCGTCATTCAGATGTGAGGGTACTGGTGCGTTTGGTGGCCATTAGGTTTTTTGTTTTGAGTTTGATTCTTTAATTATTAGTTTGGCGTGACGTTTGGTCGTTTTTCTTTCAGGTCACCAAAGCACTTGGACCGGCCAAACAAGGAGTCGAAACAGAACTGGCTCAGGAACAACATATGTAAGGAACACATCCGTTCAACACCCGGTCACATCTGCTCACTTCTTACATCAGACCGACATTCATTCAAGTTACAAACCAGTAGAACAGAGATCCCTAGACAAGTGCAACAAAACTGGAAGGGTAGTTAGAGGTTTTGTAAGTGTGAACTGAGTGTGAACTGTGCGAACCTGTTATTTTAAATCATCACGCTGTAATGAATATGATATGCATGCATTGACTAATGCACTAAATGCACTAATAGTAGGCAATGCCATGACATCAAAAAATGATGACTGACCTCTTTAGAAAGCCGTGTGAAAAGGTCCCCCCCCCGAAGGAAGTCCAGAATCAGATACAGCTTCCCCTCAGTCTGAAACGCTGGGTCACAGAACAAAATAACAATTGTCACTCAAAATCCATTCACTGTTCTGCAATAAAACAAACACTAAATGTAAGTTTTGTGAGAGCTTGTACCACTGCAGGGCACGCCTGTCAAGGGAGTTCTGTTTTTTCAGGTGTCATTATAAGATACAAATGTACATTGAAAAACAGATACGGTCTCCTCTAGTACTCCTGTTATCTGGTATATTAAGTGGATCTGTTTGCCTGGAGCCACTGCGGCATCACCCAGAGCATGCTAACAAACAAGCCAGTGAGGCTCTTTGAGACTGAGTGACGCTTACGCTGTCTGAAGGGCTCGAGACGTCCCGGACATATTTTTGAGCGATGGGCCGAGCTTTGTAAAATGCTTTGAATGTTGTTCAGTGTAAGAACGTACTACTTTTGAGATTACAATGTGACTGGGAAAGGACAATATGGTCACCATTCTTATGTCTGTTTCAGGGTTTGTTCGATGCATGCCCTGTGTGCCTGGGCAGAACAGGGGTCGTGCAGATGACAAAGACGTGACGTAGAAAATGAGCTCACCATAATGAAGTTTGACTATGAAGGGATGGTTCACTTCAGCCAGAATATCTCTCTCCATTTTGGACCGAACCCGATCCCGGACTGAAAAATTGACAAATCTTATTAAAAAGAAAATAGTGGTAATGAAGTAAGGTATCTGTTGAACTGAATATATGTGGCCAAAATCTATACACATCCAACCCACCAGAGTTGGGATTCTAAATGAAATCCTTCAAAAACTTTAAACCATGAAAAACTGCCCAGCCATGCACAAGATATTTCTCTCACTAATCAGTTGCTTATCTGGTCCCTGTAGTGGGAACATTGTAGACACGGAGCTCTGCAATAATTTGCATTATCCTCATCTATCTGCGCTACTTTAGCCATACCCTAAGCCTCCTATGTCACCTGGGAAATTAAGGTCACCTATTTTCTAATCAATTATTCCGTCTCAAATCATTAGATCTGGAAACTCGACACAAAGCACCTGTGCTGCAATGCAGAATATTCTGCCAGCTTCCCCTTTCAATGGCTCTTTGCTTTGCAGTACACTGCTGTAGCTGCATCTGGGTTTTGTACCTATTCCAGGGACGGAAACAAACTGTGCATTGCATTTCAGTGTAGGAAATGTTGAATGTTTTTATAAGGACACAATCTTTACTCATTACATCAGAAAACTGGTTTGTTATTCTGTGTGTTATTAACACAATTTGCTTCTTTTTGGTTATCTTTTTGTTCTTGATTATTGTCTGTTACTACATGGTCAGGAGCAGAAAACACAAGCATTTCGTGACACCTTGCTAATTTTACAACTTCTTATCTGTGCATGCCACCGATTACGTGACTAGATTTAACCTGGCAGGATAGGAACTTCATTCAAGTCTGATCAAGCCTGTTTAACGTAATAACATTGCAGTCCAGACAAGATCAGGCAGATCACAAAACCCCTCTAAAGTATCTCAGCAGGACAAGTGCCATTACAAAAAGAAAATGCCGTTACAGAATGAGAACCTTTTAGCGTTGCTTTTTTTAACACTTTCATGGCATAAAGCTGGCCTCTGTCAGAGCCTTTGATTTTCCTCACCAGGAACACCTATGGATGAGATCGACATTAAGTGTCAAAAAAGCATACCACATATTTAGTTTACCGTAGTCATAATATAGTGCAGATCTGAACACATTATTACAGGTGTATATTTACCTTTCCATAGGAGCCTTGGCCAAGCACCTTCAGCAGTTCAAACTGGGAAGGGTCTGCCTTTTCAAAGCCCTCTTTGGTGTGCTGGCTGATGTCGATCTCTTTCAAGATGCCATCGTCCTGCAGAAAAACAGATGGCCCTCATATCAAATCAATCATGTGATTACAGGGAGCAAAACCATAATGTTCCAGACACAGCGGAAAAGCCGGAGAGAGAGGGATTTAGACAGATGTCCCACCTGGGGAAGTCGTAATTTCATGGCCAACGAGACTACTCAACATAATCAAGAGATTGCGCAGCGAGCGTCATGAGCAAACCAGTATCCTCAGAGGAAACTCATCATGGGTATTAAAACTCTGAAGGACTTAACATGTTCATAACACTACCTGCTCTTAGCATCCTAAGGCTTCATGTCAATGGATGGGTGAATACATGTTTTGCCCACATATTTGCTAATCGTTGAAGTGTTTAGAAAGGGACCTTTTGGAACAAAACACAAAAATATTCAAGAGATGAGGGTGCTCAATATTTTACTCAATTGCAGACTGCAGACAACCAGTAGAAACTGTAAACAGCTAGCTTACAAACAAGGCTGTCAAGCTATTTTATAAAAACAGACTCCCAAACATATACCCATACTGGTATATTCAGATATGTTGAAACTTAGCACTCACTTTGTGTGATGTGAGGTTTTGTGTTGTGCCTGCCATTGGCTGAGACACGTGCTGTTAAACAGAAGCTGGGGGTCATGGCTTGAGAAAGCCCACTGCAAAAGAGACATATATGGACATAGGTCTTGTGGGAGATTCCACTGGCAACACATAACACCATGAAAGACACATCTGACACAGTATTCCAGGATCCATAGTTACGTGCATTTGGAAAAAAGTCTGACAGGTCTCTGTCTATGCACTTCTAAAATGTATGGAAGGTTTCCTTCAAATAAGGTGTTTTTCCCTGGTAAGAAGTCTATGGACAAAGCTAAACAGGAATCCATGCTTTGGTTTAAACTTCCTTACAGGGAACACTACTCTTTCTTTTAGCCATCAAGCCTCTGTAGCAAACCATAAAGAGACAAAGCTATACTTCTAACTATTTAAAGCTAATTTTCTCTGACTAATAGACAGACTTAAAAGAATTAATTTAGGAGAACCCTCTCAATCTCATTGCTAGTAAGAGTTAATGCCATCAAGATGATTTTTTCCTCCTGCAATTGTTTTCAATATAAGAAAATATCCCAGTAATCATACCCAAGTCCTTTTCATAAATGACTGGACTCAACTTTCAATTCATTTACCTATGAAAACACACATAGAAAGGTACTTTTGACCTATCATAAGTCCATATTGGAGGGTTATCAACTCTCTGTATATTTTACTACTGGTCTGCAAGGATCAAGGGTAAGGATTGCAACCTTGTGAGAAGCCAGTTTATAGTCATAACCTCATCCTACGTATTTGTCAGAAGAATTGAAACAATGGCTAAAGAAAAATAATGAATAAAATATTGTCAAAACATTATTCTATTACTCTAGCCACTGTGTTCTACAACTATCTGCCAGAGAAACAGCCAATAGTCAGTTATGTTCCCCAATATCAGGGAAGATTACTAAGCCATGTTTTGCATGACTGGAGTTATGTGGCTGGCTGTAGAGAGATGTTGAAGCAGGCACTCTGGCTATAATCTCAATGGCCTCTAATGTGCCGACAACAGCGTGTTAGCCTTGCCCCTGACCATAGCTGATTGATCCAGATTCTGCTACGCCGAAAATGCTGAGGGCCTGGTTACACAGACTTATCTCACTCACCGCAAAAATAAACAGAGGCATGACAAAATTTTTACATAATAATACATATAATGTTATGTTGAAATAAAATTTATGCTTTGAAATATAATATGCAGATTTGTTGCATGTTTTTGGTGTACATGTGTTACTTCAGTTTTACAAATAAAATATTAAAAACTTTCCCAATTTTGTGATTCTCAAATTGAAGAACTAGTCTTATTGCAGCAACTACCAATGGGCTTGGGAGAGTAGAAGATCAGGTCATGCATTGTCTAATTCATGCCCATCCAAGCCG